>JAPQRN010000754.1:0-15379 GCA_037367275.1 Coranthus polyacanthus | reverse complement strand
ACCACTGACTGCTTAAGAACATATAAACATGTGGAGTATCATCAATGGAATATGCTTTTCATAGTCATTACAGAAAGCTCAGGTTTTTTGTTGAGGCAGACCATTTTTTGTTCATTTTCATGATTATTTTCTTCATATTTCCCATGATTTTCTTTTCATTTTTGTGCATCTTTGTTGATTTTGTTTATTTTTTGTTCATTTTCTCGACTGTTTTGCTCATTTTGTTCATTTTTTGTTCATTGTCTTGATTATTTTCTTCATATTTTTTGATTATTTTTTCTCATGTTTTTGATTTTTTGTTCATTTTCTTGATTGTTCCATTCATTTATGTTCATTTTCTTGATTATTTTGTTCATTTTTTTGTTCATTTTCTTGATTATTTCACAGTTTTTTTCCCCATTTTATTCATGTAATGCTTATTTTGTTCATTGTAAATATTTAACATTTCAATCTTCACCTTGATGTAATGCATTCTTTCAATCTTCCTTTTTTCAGCTTCTGTAAATCAAGTCAACACTGAACAAAAACCAACTGAAACTAAACAATTCCTCAAAATAAAAACTACTGCTTATGCACTCATAAACCCGAACTGAAAGAGTCAATAAAAACTCTAAGTTTATATTAGAATAAGTGAGTCACAGTAAAAGACACATGAATATAAAGTTGTAGAAAAGACAGGTCAGTACTTGTAGACGTCGTTCTCGATGCCCAGGAGGTCGTAGGCCATGGCCTGAAGCGTCAGCTCATGCACCAGAGGCGACACCGGATCAAACCCACGATCCAGGATCAGCAGCTGAGTACGAGACTTATCCGGACCCTGCGTGAATCCAGAAAACACAGAACACACTGCGGACGCTGTGGACGACTAAAGCTTCACCACTAAAGCAACAGAAGTCAGGTGTCCAAACGAATGTCCTTCTTTTAAATTAAAATGAAATGATCTGAAGTTCGTTTCTTTACCTCTCCCATTGTGGGGTCATCAGCCTTGTAGCCGTCGAGCTTCTCCTGAAGCATCTGGGCCAGGACCGCACAGTCTTTATACTCCCTAAAATCACACAGACAAATACAAAATCACACATTAAGGACATTTTGACATGTCGGCGATACATCCATTTTGCCATTTTGCTGTGTAATAACGTCTTAAATTCTGCTGTTGTGCAGTATTTATGGTTCATTTGTTGATCTGGACCTTATTGTATGTCATTATGTTTCGTCTCACCCTCTGTATCGGACTCCAGGATACTCTTTGAGTGTGGCACAGAGGGTGGCGATCTGCTCCGCACAACGCTCCAACATGTTGTTCTTCACATCAGCCTTGAAGGGGCTGTAGAAGTCCTGAAAGGCATCCACTTTATCCAGGGAGAAGACCTGGACACAGAGGACAAGATGGAGACACAAACGTAACAATGACATAATGCTTTAGGACCCAAACTTAGAAAAATTCAAAAATTTACTGAAAATGAATCCACGTTTCATAGGATTTTGTCTCTTTAAATGTAAAAGATAAGACGTATTAGAATGAAGATTGAACTTATTTTGTCTTTCACAACATTAAATCAACATAAACAAAATAAATATTGGATCTACAAAATGAACATAAACAAAACTGAACGAAATAATCAAGAAAATGAAAAAAAAAATCAATAACTTGAACAAAACTGAACGAAATAATCAAGAACAATCAAAAAAAATCAATAAATTGAACAAAATAATAAATAAAATGAACAAAAATGCACAAAATAATCAAGAAAATGAACAAAAATGCACAAAATAATCAAGAAAATGAACAGAAATGCACAAAATAATCAAGAAAATGAACAGAAATTAACAAAATAATCAAGAAAATGGACAAAAATGCAGAAAATAACAAATGGGTGACCCAATAAAACATTTTGGGTCTCGACCTTAAGTGTGGGAAAAGGCAGCTTTAGGAAACAATGTTTTCACCTTGAAATTAATTTGAAAAGCGCGTGTATCATCAGACTTTTAACAGCTGACGGCGGCTGAACCCTCTTCCACGCTCTCTCACAAACACACGTATCCATCTGTCACCGACTCCATCACACCATAACAATCCCTGCGCTTTCTCTTGTCACACATCCTACCCGCACTTTCATTGGCTGCGAGGTAAGAGCATTGATGCGGCCGGCCAATGAGGTGAATGGGTGAGCGGCGGGTGAGGAGGGGAGCCCCCCCCCCCTCAGGATTAAAACTACGGGACAACAGCAGAGGATTGAATTCTAAAGCTGATCCAACGCAAACACAGACAGCGTCGTCCTCTTCTGCTCATGAGGGAGGGAGCGTGCAGGAGCTCAGAGTTATCTCATTTCATTAAGAGAAGGTTTGGAGGGTTCTACAGCTACTTTCTTTTACTTCATAGAGCAGAGGACGCTGCATTCATGAACGCTCTTGAGGCTCAGTACAAATACTTCTTCCAGATATCTGTACTTTACTTGAGTATTTGATTTTCTGACAAATACCTGTGCTTTCTTCTCCTCACATCTACAAAACAGGCTTGTTACTTTAGTCACAATCCATTTTTGGGGGGGGATTATCCGTTATTTTTATTTTTTATTTTGCATCAGTGCGCGCCTTCCCGACATCTTATTTCGACCTAAATGGATGGAACGGTAACGCATAGAAAAGAAAACAAACACAGAGAAAACAATATAAAAGATGCAACAAGAGAACAGGGAGGCTGGAAGGTGTTTCAAGTTGTGTTGCAGACATTGAAAACATCGAACATTGTAGCAAAAGGAATGTTAACAGATGCTCAGTAATGCGCTGCAGATAACACAGCACAAACTGGCTGCAGGTTTTACAAACTGCTCCGTGAACTCCCTCCAAACGTCAAGCAGCGTATGTGAGGCAGACCTTAAGGATCTGCAGTGTAATCCCAGGCGAGACGGAGTCTTACCTGAGATTCATAGGGCAGAAAGGCGATGTGGATCTCAGTCAAGGCCTTCATGGCTTTGGAGGCGCGAGATTTGGTCAACAGACCAAACAACGAGTCAGGGATGGCTGTGAAGAGCGACAGGAAAATATGACAACTGACTGAAAAGGCCAATGGTTCAGGAAACACACACGTACTCTTAAAGGGTAATCATGTTTATATACGATTGGGATTGCATTTCTGATTAGGAAATCTCGGACAGTAGCCCTTTGTGACAGTTTGTGTATTCTAATCTTCACCGAAGAAAGAACAGAAAAGACAACAAAAATTGGTTGTTTTTGTCATTGCTGCTGTTGGCTCTACAATAATTCAGCAGCTCCTTTGTCTGGTTCACACACCTGCACAAGCTAACGTAACAATGATGGACTGGATTAATTCAAAAGAGACGGTAGAAAAAGTTAGAGTTACTCACTGTCAGTAAAGAAGACATGAGCTGCTCGGTAGCGTGGAGACTGCGGGTCTCTGAAGTCATCAATCAGACCCTCTACAGACTGAAACAGGAAACTGTGTTAGATCACGAACAGGAAGGTTTTGGAAAGTTCATCACTATATTTATAAAGACGTTAACGGAGCTTCAGGGTAGTTCAGGCAGGATCAAGCTCATTTCTGTTCAGTCAACTTCAGGTCTGCTCCACCACAATTAGAGCACTTTATTACTAATGTTTTCACTCGTGTGCATCAGGATGTGAGAGGAGCGACGGATACATCAGTCTTATTGAAACTTGGTAAGTATCGCGACTGAGTGAATATCTGGAACCCATTCGTTTCTTCCTGCATCGAAGTTAAGAATGAACAAAAACGGCATCTGAGAATCCGCTGTTCGTCCTGTAAAGGCTCCAACAGACTGTGAGATTTCAGAGTCTTCAGAGTTTAATGCATCTGAACTAAAATGAATATTAAATAAATCCACTCCATGTTTCCTTCTCCATTATGAAGACACTGTTGTGTCTTTAAAGATATGTACAAAGCGATCGTCTCCGCGCTTTATGCACTGTATAAATTTGAACAACGTGGGTGTGAGCTGTGTCACGTACCTCGTCTGAGGGTGTTATCAGGTAGATGGCCTCCATGCTGGGCAGAGGCTCACGCCGCTTCGTAATGTCTTCTACGACTGGAGGAAGGAAAACAGTCATCATTCATAATGAACCAGTGAAGACATGAGCTCTGTAGTGGTAGTTTTTAGGAACGTCACTCAGTGTTTTAGGTTTAGACTACTATTAAATAAGTGATTTGAAGAATATTTCATTATTCAATTGCAAAAAAAGGGTCTTTCCACTGTTTCCCACTGGGATGCAACTTTCAGTCCAGGTTCATCCTGAATCTGGTGAATGGAGTCGAGGTCAGAGCTCTGCGCATGCACTTAAGATCCTCTACATCAAACTGGAAATCTATTTCTTTAGCGCAATTACCATCTCTAAATTGGTTGTAGGTGTGAATGTTCTCGTTCTCAGATCAACTCAATTGCCAGAATAAAACATCGCCTTTGCGTGTTTCTGTGAACCACAGATGCAAACAGTGTAATCTCAACATTTATGAACCAAAAATACATTCCATATAAACATTTTTAGAATATATCCACAAAGAAGAAAATATGGATGACAAAACCGCAATCGTTTCCTAACACTAACCAAAGTATTTTATTGCCTAAACCCAGAAAAAGTCCGTCATCCACACAAACACCACCTGCCCATTGAGGTAAAGGCAAAAAAGTAGTGGATCCTTCACAGACGAATCATAATCAGGATCATTTTTAATTGTGTTGCGATTATATGTATCCACAGTTTGCATAAATCTACAACAGGAACATTTTATACCGTCAACTGGATTGTAGAGAAACTCACAACCAGGGGCAGTTTAGAGTGACCAGTTAACCTTCATGTCTTTGGACTGTGTGAGGGAGCTGGAGCAGCCGGAAGAAAAATGAGGAGAGAGTACGAGGAGATATAGGAGATATAGGAGAACATGTAATAACATCGATCCAAAACGATGAGTTTCTGGCCAGAATACAACCACAAAAAGCCATCACACACAGCCTAAGCCTCCAGGAACCAGAGAAAACTAGAGGAAAACGTGTTATAGTTTGGCTGTAACTCACCTACATTTTATAAGCGGTGAGAATATTGCGGTTCAGATCGCGATTCTACCTCAAAAGATCGTCGTGTGATCTTTTTTTTTTGCCAGATTGCCCAGCCCTATAGATATGTATTCATTTCTGAACATTTCAAATGACAACATTATAACTGTGACAATAATAAAACACGTACCGGATTGTTGTTAAAGGATCATTTGAGCTGAAGTAGTTTAAATTTGTCTGAACTTGATTTAACTGAAGTGACGTGTACTTACTGGTGATTCCCTCTGACATGATGTCTGTCATCTTACAGCAGGAGGAGATCATCCTCATACTCAGCTTGTCCACTACGAGTACCTGGAAACACACAGCAGGGCTTTGCACCATCATAAAGGAATAAACAAATACTCACGGCGCTGGTGAAAGACATGATCACTCAGAGTTGTAGAGTAACAGGACGGTTACCTTCCATTTTCCTTTTTCTCTTGCCTTCTTGATGACATTGTTCATTATCTCTGCAGAGAAATAAAAATGTGATTGCAGTCAAGACAATGACAGAAAACCTGGATTTCATTCCACAACAACAGTTCAGTGTTGAACTCTGGCTCATATGTGCATTTACCAAAAAACATCATATGTAAAAATTGCCACAAAAATACGAATATGCAAAGTGGAAATTAGGCTTTGTTGTAATGAGCACGTTTTTCTCAGTGGTTGTAGACATTTCTGCAATTGTATTTGTATGAGAGTGTGTGTAATTTATATTAATGTCATAATTTTTGTCACATTGGGAGGATTTGAATTACGAGACTGTCCGGTAAAGCCCAGTTCATTATTTGTAGCGTTTATGACAGTTTTACACCATTGTATCCTGTTACTGTAGAGCGTAACATCCTTAACAGGCAGCTGTCTGCTTCTATAGTTACAACACGCGGGTGAAAGTCAGTTTTACCCTCTTTGCTGCTAATATAAGGTTACAGAAATGTATGATACCAGTTTATTTAAAATATTTTGACACTTAAAACTAAGATATACCACTAGAGTTGGGTGTAAAAAATGTTTCTTGTGAAGTGATGCTGTAGAGTAGTCCCATGTAGAACCACCGCCGTTGTACCATCAGTACAATAACATATGGTCAGTAATAAATTAAGCCAGTGAAGACAATCGTCAGCAAATTCACGGGCTTCGCTTTATCAATCAGTGTCTCCACAAGACACATTCACATGTCACTTTCCATGGTGGAAGAAGTCAGTTTAAAAGGGACATATTATGACATATACATTTTTCGTGTCTTTTTCAATAATAAAACGTGTCTGGGGCTCTAAAAATACTGTTGAAATGTCAAAACGCTTACTCGACAGAGACGCTCACACAGATAAGGAACCCGAAAGACCTAAACCACCAAAACCAACCTGGCACCGTGCAGAAATGTTACATATTATAGCTTTAAATGTGACAGGCTGATGACAGTAACCTTACAAACTGGACACATAAAAGAGCGCATGCAATCTCATGACACCCTGATTGCACAAATCGTTTTCCATGGTACATGTGCTACGCCCACGTAGCTGCAGGATAACTGGACAGCAGGGACACGGAGGGACATTTAGAACGTATAATACGATTCCTCGGGAGGAAACTGGATCATCACACGAGTGAAATCATGCAAAATGGACTAAAATCAGTATCAGAGGATTAATTGATGAGATAAGTTTCTGGGGCCTCTGAGGAACGGAGGTGATGTTTGTAAGACACCTCACGACACGCCGTCACTTGTGTTGATCAGCGGTGTCCCAGATTCCCTCACTGGGGGTTTAAGCGTCTGGCCTGTCAAACTCAGCGCTGGGAGGAACAGGCCCACTGCAATCACCGCCTCTAATCTGCTCCCAATCCTCTTACCCAACGTGCCACTCCCCTCCGCTATTTCTGGGCCGTTTCTGTGTCAGCGGACGTGACGTCACGGCGAGCGGTGTCACTCAAACGCGCAGATACACACTCCGAATACGTCACGAGCTGCTCTTTATGTGCTGCAAACACAGTAGGACAACACCGTAGCTGCACTGTATTGTTATGAGCCGCCAAGTGAACGCAGGCTCAATTTAAATGACACAACACGAAATAGGCCGTTTGCCTCGGATTTAAGGAAAAGCCGATCTGAACGTGGGTCGGATAATCAGATCAAAAACTGAATTTTATTGTGTCTTCAATCACACATTTACCTTTACCTACAGGGGGTTTCATCTGTCACATGGATGATGTTTGGGTCTGAAAAATCTGTCCTTTGCAAATCCTGTCCTTATGCCTTGGATCGATCCCCACAACAGACTCAAACACCACGAACCTCATTCACCGCCAACAAAAGAGTCCATTTAAACCCATATTCATGTCCAGCCTGTGTTCAGTGTTGTTTGTGCACATTGTTAAGGAGCATTGTATGACAGCATTCAAATTTTAGGCCTATATTTATTTTGTTTGCCAACATTAAAGTGGCCTTCTTATTTACATTTTCAGGTCTGCATTCTCATATTTTACTACATATATGACAAAATTACTGGAAACTGCTCTTCCCTGCACACACAAAAAAACCAAACAAAAGCCATTAGTGCTGTTGCTTCATACCATCAGTGTGTAGTTAATGCGTCATTCATATTCAAATGATGGTTTACGCGTACCGTATTGATACGAGAGAGGTTAGACTGAGCCCCTCAGTTCAGCGTCTCTCAGCAACAAGCTGTTTCAGCCGCTGTTAAGTTCCCCCGACTGAAAACCTCACTCTCTCCTGATTGGCTAGGTTACAGGAAGCTTGTGGAGGCCCAGACCACGTCAACAAGAGTCATAAGTATTAAAAGAGCAGGACAGTAGTGCTGTATCTTTTGCAAATGATTGGCTCAAAAGTACAAAGCGAAAAGTAAATCACTCCGCAAAGGGACTTGTTCGTTTCTCAGTTCAGTTGAGCTTGAGTCGATTCTTTTCTGTGATTTAACGGTCCGCATATCCAGGAGCAACGTAACACGCAGCCTAATTCCTTCCATGTTTTCAAAGACACATGAACACAAACGTACGTCTTCAAGCATCTCCAATAAACACAGTTTAACTGACATTAAACCAGCGTTCGTCGAGTCTTATTAGTGCTGAATTATCACCAATGTGTAAACTTTTAAAGTATCAAGAATAATAAATAGTTTGGCGCGTTAACAAAGCAACAACACGTGAAAATATGTATGGCAGTCCCATTTGCATCAGGGATTTTGAATCATTTCTCAATTTAAAGGATTATTTTACGAGTCAAAAGAGTCCTAGTTTGTGGCGCGGAGTAAAGTACCATCTAGTTTAGTGTGAAGCGACTCCGTGAACTCCATCTCCCACCGCACCTCAACACCAAAAGGGCCGTCACCTCAAACACCTTTCACCTTATTTTTCGAGAGCGAGTGAAAAAGTATTAAAAGAGGTGAGAATCACTCCAGGTCTGGTCGTGTTGAAGCTGCAGAGACGTCTTCAGCAGCTCTGAGCAGCTCGTGGAGAGAGAGAAAGTTAAGATGACGTAACTTAGTAGTCTTTGTAATTACATATTTCGTGCATTTTAAGTATAGTTTTACGACAACGTAAAACAACAATGACAACACAATGATTCTCTTGACCTGAAAAGACCTGCGTTGCCAGTCACTACTGGATACAACGCCTCACTCCATCTCACCACAACAGTTTGTTCTGTCTTTTATAAATATGGACGAAAATGCGAGATGTAACCACAATGTAAAATGAGCCGTGTGGAAAGGCTAGGCCGCATGACTAGTGGGCCACGTGACGCAGAACCCGGAACCCGGAAAATGAGCCAATGAGCAGCTTTCAGTCGGACAGAACGGTTTAGTCTGGAATCCAAAATAATGCACTTCTTTCTCCTCGCTGTTTGAAATGTAAAGTTCTCCTAAACATCTGTAAGAGCGGAACATGGACAACCTATAAATGAGCACACGGTAGTGACAAATGATGTACGATGAGTTGCGTGTGGACATAATATTTAGGGAAGCATGGTGCGACAGATAATTCTGACTCTTATCAGTTCTGAATGACAACGCAGACGCACGCTACGTTGAAACATGAATAAATGTTTGATTCAAAAAAGAATCTCACTAGACACGACACGTCCTCCCCTTCCATTGCTGGAAAAAACTGAACACAATCTGTGACTAGAAATATTGTTAACATCAAAAATATTAAGATGTTTAATGCTCTCCTAAAAGTCCATTTCCAGTGTCTGAGCAGCGATGGCTTCAAGTTTCCATATTGCACTTACAGATCACGACTGGGGTCTCAAATTTGGCTTAAAGTGACATTTTATGAGAACACAGAGGAAGCAGTGAATCGGAAAACCTCCCGCCGGGGTCAAAGTCTGCACTGACATTATTCTGCACAAGGACACTCAAAACCTTGTCTACTGACTGTGTTTTTTATTCTGTGCGAGACGACGCAGCTGGGTATTTAACCCCTGACCTTCGGCGAGAGGGTTTGTCTGTGCATTACAGTTTTTTTTCTTGGATGCTTGACAGTGATTCTTGAAGCTCCATCTCTCAGACATCTACACTTGAAGCCCATGCATTTGCCAAGCGAGTCAAACTGAACGCACCACCTCTGCTTCACGGCCAGTTTGTAGTTTTATGACACACTTCCTGCAACACTGGCCTGTACAGGTAAGCATTTGGTTTGGACAATAATGGAGGTCCTGGTCCAGGTGATAGTTTCCACGCTGCCCAGATTCAGGAGAACATCTCATGCGATGTGGATGAAATCTTATGTTCAGACGCACAAAGAAGACTCACATTGTTTTGCACCACAAATGTTTGGTTTTTTTTTTGCTTTTTCCTGTTGCACTTTTGTTGTTTGAGAGTGAAAATAAATAACCTCTTCCAGTTATTTGTGTTGATCGTGTGTTATGTTGAGAACACACTTCTATACTTTACACATAGGGTTACCTGCGTGTGTTTACCACATGCGTGACAAGAACGTGGCTCGTTCATGCGCACAGAAAAGCTAAATATACACGCCATGGCTTTGTGCGCTTACTCAATTCAGCCAGTTTGATTTTTCAAAAAAAACAACTGTAAACCATAGGATGTGCCTGAAGACAGCCACCGTTGTATTTATGACTCACACTTCTAAATATGAAGCACGTTTGATCCATCGTTAACATAAAAGTATTGATATGTTCACGACGTCCTCCACCATTAAAAAGCACTCCGTCTATCTTCAAAAATATCGGCTATTTTTGCAAAACCCTACACACGAACCGCAAAAACCTCACACCGAACCCACAAAGTATTTCCTCTCTTGCAAAAGGAAACTATTCTAAGAAAAAGTTGCAAAACTCTTCTAAAAAAATACGTCAATACGTACAGTACACAGACACACGAAGCACCAGCTACACACTGATGAATGAACACCAGCTGTTGTCTCCACGTATTGCCTGGTCATCTTCTTCTTTCTTTTATCTTTCTCTCTCCTCCTCTTCCTCTTCATCTCTCCGTGTTCGCAAAGTTCTCACAAGCAGCTGATCTGACCCGAGGTTTTCCAGTTTGAGCTGCGTCTTGAATTGTGCGTTTTTCCTGACAATCACAGACGTTTTCATTTTCGAACCAGGTTCTTAATTTACGAGACGGCGCGTAGCGTGTTTTGCCGCAGAATTGCTGTAGAAAGTGGAGAATGTGTTTGTACGTCCGTTGCCTTTGTCATAGTCAAGGTTTTGATGCTCTCGTCTAAATGTTCTGTTTTAGTTTGGAAGCAAATGGCAAAAGTAAAGCAGCGAGTTGTGTCTACAGTTCACACTTTTTGAGAATCAAACATTTGGATTTTCTTTTTTCCCAAACTCTGCTGTATATAAGAGGTGTATTTGTCTTACACTAATGTCTAAAATACCTGCAGTGGTATCGACATGTATCTGCTTTGTCTGTCACGGTGATGTTTTTCCACTTGCAGCTCTCTGTCCCTCTGGGTATGATGTCCACTAAAGAACTTAATCCTCACAGACAAAGATTAGTGAGGCAGGATTTACACCGAACCAGGACTCTGCGCTCCCATACGCCAAACGAATGTCGATAAACGATCGATAACGGATGAAAGGAGGAGACTAACGAATCACTTAGTAACTTCACTTCGCCTCCTCGTAATCATAATCATATTGAAAAAAAAAAAGACATTTCAGGAGCCGCTGCTGGTTTGTGCCGGTGCGTATTTGCGCGTCGCGCTTCTCAAAATGGAAACAAAAAAAACAACCAAAAGCTTCGTGGATCTGTTTTACCGTGAATAAATATGACAGAAGCCACACGTCAAATCACAAATAACAAAGTCTGAACTTCTTACTTTCTCCCACAATGGCTTTTAGTCCAAGCGGCGACATGATGAGTCCTCTGCGTCCTCCTCTCCTCAGATACTGACCTCAACCTCAACCGAAGCGCACGAACTCACCCGGCGACACGCTTCCGTTCACTTCACTTTCACAATAAAAGCTTCTATTCCAGATTATTGCCCATTTGGATGCACCCCGTCTAGTTATGGTCAAGGAAACCGATTTTTACGATGATTTTTTTAAATATATGATTAGATATCGTTTAGTTTTATCCCGTTTAATTATTAACGCGAGTCCCTTCGTCCTCCACAATGAGCAAACAGTTTGTTATTTTGCTCTTTAATTTGATAAAACACCGATAAAAACCGGAAACGTGCTTTCGGTCAATCGGTTCCAACTTCTACTACGATTGTGTCAAAGCGTTTATGATTTAAAATAAAGTCAAACGAACATTAATAAACACATTTATTTCCACACAAAAAATCCACCAAATACAACAATAGGCGTAGAACAGAGGGAGGAAGTAAATGAAGCACAAATACACCTTGAAAACCTACATTTTAACGCGCATTTCTGTACTTTATACATATCAGTGTTGATTCGTTTTGCAAAATACAATTTTATATTCTATAGTCGACGTGGTCTTATTACCAAAATAATAATAATAATAATAACAACAAGAAGAGGAAGAAGAAGAAGAAGAAGAAGAATAAGATAATAATAAAGTAAAAAAACAAAAATGTCCTTTATGTGTTGTTGGAGAAATTCATAGATTCAACCTCCATATTTATTTTGTTTGTTTGTTTGTTTGTGTCAAAGGTCGTTTCAACACCTGACATAATTTCAGCTAAATTGAAGGTGAGTCATGTTCACATCAGCTGAGAAACATCTCCCTCTCTTCATTGAAGAGACTGATCTAGTGTAACGTCCACGAGGGGGCAGCAGAGGACAGCACAAAACTAAAAAAAAAAGTTTCATCCAAATCCAAATAGTTTTTGTTGAATGTTTAAAAAGGCAAACACGCATCTAAATAAAATGTAATTATAAAATTAGAAACATCAAATGCATAAATAAGATCAAAGATGAATGAATGATGTTGTTTATGTGTTCTCATGTGATCTCATGGGGCAAAATAAAGATGAGTAAAAAAAAAAAAAAAAAAAAGGAAAGATGAAAGAAAAAACAGCAATAGCCTAATGGAGCTGCAAAGCCCACCGTATGAACCATAAACAGTTTGTGTTTTCTTTGGTGACATCTGGAGACGTTCGCTGCGGAAGCTCGCGTTTCCCATTTTCCCCGCCCGCCGTAAACGCGTCGCCGCCGGACGGTGGGAGTTCCTGTCCTCGGTTTAAAGGAGGGTGTGTCTCTCCGAGAAATAGCCGTGAGTTAGTTCCACGGGTAACTTTTCTTTCCTTCCGACCTCCGCGGATCAGCGCGTCCGCGTCTCCCTCCGCGCTTCACTCAGCTCGGGTTATGTCGGAGAGGACGTGACAAGACCTGCACGTCTCAGCGCAGTGGCTTTCTTATTTTAGTATTATTATTTAATTTATTTAATTTTTTTTTTTTTTTTTTTTTTTTTATTACAACGTTTGTCTCCAAAGTCGTAGAGAGCTGCGGCGGAGCGAACCCGGGACCCGTGAGGAGTCGCATTCAGCATGGGGGACGTGATTTCCAGTCACCTGGATGAAGCCAAACGGGAGATTATCACAGGTGAGGACGGAGCTGGGGACGCGGTGGCCTTTAAAACGTCTCAAATCCTTCATCATCTGAGAGTGGCTGCGGTTTTTCTTCATGTGGTGTTTTATCCGGCTGTGTTGATCTGCTCTAAGCAGTAAATCCATAAGGATAGACTTAATCTGATCGCACAAATACTTCTGGACAGAGTTGAAAAAAAAAAGTTCCCCCTTCATTGATGATAAAAGACAGAGAAGCTGTAAGGTTTGTCTCTTTATTACAGATACGTTTCAAGCCATTTGCAGCTTTAACATAAACTAATAAACCTAATGTGATTTGTCAACACATCAGGTTGTGTAAAAAACCTCATAGAATGTATTATTATTATTATTAGTTCTAAGTAGTGGCTCATTCTTTTTTTTTTATTAATGTTTAACCTGACAAATATGAATGACATGATGCTTCCTAGTTGGATTATGTTAAATCTGCCTAAATATTAGTTTTTAGTGACAGAAATCCCATTTAAAGTGTGTATTCTTTGTGCTTAACGTGCATCAGATTGTCTAAAATATCCAGAAGACACATGGCACCTCTGCAGTACTGTGTCTGTACCGGATCATTGTTATCATATCAAGAACAGGGAGGTTAAATGCAGGATTTCAGTTGTTTCTCTAAACATCTGTGTGGTTTAGGAAAGGAGTTACCTTCGCTTCTGTGGAACATGGGTGGAGCCGCCCACCCACGCCCCACTGGTGACTTTATCAAAGCTTGTCAAAGCCCAGGTTGACTCCACAGTCTGGGCCGTTTGGACTTTGATTACATGCTTCATAGCAGGCAGTTTCAAAGATCAGAGACGATAAATAAACGACAGAAGTCAAATCACAATCGCTCTCAGGGGTTTTATCCTCAGCTGACCTGTGACCCGTGAAAGGGAAAAGTGAGATTCGTGTCATTTTCTCTCCCCGTGAACAGAAAACGGAGGTAGAGAAGGTGGAGAGTGCTCCCTCATCAGCCACAGCTCCTATACATGAGCGCTGGGCTCGGTTATTTGACTTGTTGAGACTTGCTGGGTTGTAATGGAAGTGGCAGAGGACAGGACGAGCTGATCCTGGTTCAGATTCAGAGGCAGCTGTCCTCGATCCTACCGTCGCAGCACGAGTTGTGCTTCAGGTTCCTCCTTTTTTTTTTTTTTTATATCGCGATACATCTCATCATCGTGATACGCACTGTCGATTTCGTTGAGAAAGCCAGCGAATGTTTTCACAGTTAAATCAAAATGAAGAAAATGAGCAAACTAAGCAGTAAGTTACAAATCCAGAGGTGCCTTGTCGTGTCTTTTTACGTTGTTTTTGTCCATTTTTGACATTTTTTTTTTACAAATAATTTAAAACCACCGCCGTTCCGGTGTCTTCAACTTTCACTCTGGACCAAAAATCAGCCTTTAAACTGCAAAGAAATAATGATTTACCATATATTTTGATAATCAATCAAGTCACGTCAAACGGTTTGGAAATGAGATGTGATTCCCAGATTGATTTTTAAACTCTTTTGTCTGTATTATGTCGGAGTCTGTATTTTTTTCAGCTGACATTTCCATTCTGCAAACTGCTGCATAAAAAGAAAAAAGCTTTGTTTTATTCGTCAGTATCGACTGATATGACCATTTTTGAACCGTTCCGGTTTGTGTTGCACTGGTTTGATATTGATTTTATTTTTGACACAGTGATGTCTATTTAACCACATTCCTAACTGGATGATACGTCCGTTGTCCGTGTGCGTAATTGACCGACTGGAAACGATAAACTGAGATCCGGGCGTGTTGTGCAACAGTTTCAAGTGGAGCTTCACGGAGCTACGGCTGTAATTTAACTGCATAATTCTTGGAACCGACTAGTTGAAGTGCCATCAGGCCACGTTTAGAGGCTCAAGTGTTTAGAACCATAATAAAAGGCCAGACTAGAAGGCAAGTTGAAAAGGCTGCCTTTGTGCTTTGTACCTAACGGGTACATAAACAGGACATAATTCATACACAATGCACAAAGATACGGAGAACCTGAAGTCAATAAGATCTAAAGCTCAGTTTTACCCTCAGCTCCACTGGGGAGGGGGTTATTCCACGCCTTCCTAATCCTACATATTTTGACATTGGTTACTTGGTTACTTTATTCCTCATCTTCATCTGGTCCGTTTCTTTACCCTGTTAATCCACCATTTAAAGTTTCAGACCAGAAGAAGCTGAGCCAAAGTTGTGTTACAAGCCAAGCTCCTGGTTTCAGAGCGTCATCTATTTTTTTTTTTTTTTTTTTTTTTTAATGTCTTGAGTTACAAATTCATAGTGATG
>JAPQRN010000753.1:0-15381 GCA_037367275.1 Coranthus polyacanthus | reverse complement strand
GGACCCAAACTGGGAGTTGGTTCCACAGGAGAGGAGCTTGATAACTGAAGGCTCTGCCTCCCAGTATAGATTTAGAAACCCTGGGAACCACAAGTAAACCTGCACTCTGAGAGCGAAGAGTACGGTTTGGGTTTTTGGGCTTAATATAATGTAAATGTGGGAGTTATATATAAATGCAACCCCCATACAGGAGGAAATGAACTATAGAGACCAACACCATTTTTTGTACCAGTCTGTAAACATTAGCTGTTTCAAAAAGTTAGTTGGCTAAAGTTAGCCATTTCAACATGGGGCTCTATGGGGATTGACTCACTTTTGGAGCACCCCCCCTGCGGACATTCAAGTAAGTGCAGATTTTGACACTACCTTATTGGCTTCACTTTTCAGTCCCTGTGACCAAATTTGGTATATTTCAACCAATGAAATGTAAGGTTTTTCGGCACCTTACGTGCATAGTGAGTTTTCAAGTATGTTTAGTCCCTCAAAAATACACGTCTTTTGGAAGAAGATATGTATATAAGAACATATTAGAAGAAGAAGAGTCCTTGTGGTTTGAAGGGGTAAACCTAATACAATGTGATCTTAATTAATGTAAATAGCACCTTTAATACAGCATGTATATGACATACTTAGCTCTGAGACCTCATTTGAGTATGTCGGAGGATGACATTAACATTTTATCAGATGTGCTTCACTCACTTCTCGATCCGTCTTTAGCTGCATTCATTTATATTTCAGTCTGGTTAAAAGTTGTTTAGAAGCTGCAGCAATTGATCAAACCATTTGTTCATGGGTTTTGTTAGATTTCCTGTATACAACCTTTTTAAAATAAAACTGCATCTGGATTTGGTACTATTACATTGCTTTTCTTGCCCATTCTGCTCGGTAAGAATTGAGCAGTGTGTCTGTGGCAGTGCTCAGTGCTTGGTTAACTATATGAGTAATGAGTGGAAAAGACTCATTTATCAAATCGGCTTCAACTCATTGAGTTCTGTTTTCACAGCTCTGAGACAAAAATGAGCTATTTTATAGCTTTTGCGTATACCTGCGGCTATATTTTAGGACTTCCCTTCAGATCCAGTGCCCTTTTTTCGTGACATTTCTTGGCACAAGTGTGGTTTTCAAACATTTGAAGATATAGTAGTTGTGCTAATTTAATTAACAAACGGAGTGTATATTAAAATGAAATATTTGGAATTGTGAAAAAACTGAGTTGACTAAATTAATTTTGCCAAGGTTTATGTACAATTCTAACCCCAACTATTTTCAATGGACAGTAGCTAAAGCCTTCTCAAAAAAGTCACTAGATTATGTCACACACTAATTTGCACGTCCTAGATGTTGTCATGTAATCTTTACATATTTTACAGATTTTTTTATGAAAACAAAATTAAGTTAATAACAAGCAATGCAAGTAAGCAATGTTTGTCATTCTTTTTAAGAGAGTTAACATTTTACCGCTAGATTTGTAGCTGGGCACCAAATCTAGTGAGATAACACTTCTCTCAGCTAAATGTACTATCCCATGTTAATTATTGACAAATTGACATGAAATGTTATTTTATATTAACTGCTAGATGTGTTTCCTGTTACTTTGATTAGCATAAGAAAAGTTCGATGTTGAAAGCTTTCCATTTGATTTGACACCATCGTGTGTAGTGTAGCTACTTTTTGCAAATGAAGGAGAAAAAGTGTTTTAGTCAAATGTTCTTATTAAACCTCTCCTGAACAGCTGCAGTGATTCAGTGCATAGATTCTCCAAGTGTAAAAGATGATCATTTTCAATAAAAATGCATGACCATATATTAAAGGTACATGTGCAGACACATTTGTACACACTCATGTGCTTATGTGGAGCCTGTGTTGGAGTCTGTTCTGTGCTGGAGCTGATAACAATACACAGAATTTGAATGAAACAGGTTATAATTTTGAAAAGAAAGAAACCTAAATTTTTATGTAACGTCTCAGCAATCAAGCAAAATGGTGGTGCAACATATGCCAGACACAATAAAAAGCTAATTATTCCTATTTCTTTAGTTTCAGCACGGTGGTGCAGTGGTTAGCACTGTTACCTCACAGCAAGGAGGTCCTGGGTTTGAACCCAACACCGGCTGGCTGGGGCCTCTCTGTGTGGAGTTTGCATGTTCTCCTCGTGTCTGTGTGGGTTCTCTCCGGGTACTCCGGCTTCCTCCCACAGTCCAAAAACAGGCACCTTAACCATAACAGGTTAAACGGGTTAATTGGTAACTCTAAATTGCCCATAGGTGTGAATGTGAGAGTGAATGGTTGCTCGTCCCCTATATGTCAGCCCTGTGATGAACTGGCGACATGTCCAGGGTGTACCCCGCCTTCGCCCAATGTCAGCTGGGATCAGCTCCAGCACCCCCGCGACCCTCCAGAGGATTAAGCGGTTACAAATAATGAATGAATAATGAATCTTTAGTTTCATGTAGATTTATTGCTTTGAGTCATTGCATCTATACCATAGGTACAGAACATTATATGCTGTTAAATGTATTCCTTTAAAAACTCTTACATTAGTCAACTTGTATCATTAGCATTTAATTTACAAAATTACAATTTAGTGCATAGAAAACTATGTTTAACAAGACAATTCATAACTTATAAATCAACTCTTTTGGAGGAACAGACTTTAAGCACAAAGAAAGTTCCATCTGAAGCTGGTGGCAAAAATATCGAGAGGCTGGAATATAATTATGATCACCATAAATAGAAACATGGTTTGTAAAGTTTTTATAATGTATACAATTTCACCAATATTTCTTCTACACAGACTTTTAATATTTTAATATAATATTTAATATTTCCTTAGCATTTGTATAACCAATGACTAAAACCATAAATTAAGGCCTAGCTGCACCATTTCATGCTCATTTTATTACATAAAGGCAACTGAGACAGTCAAAGAAAATGCTCAAAGTATCCAAAGTATCCGATCCATTCACACATTGGAAATAAAAATACAGTTAACACATGTACATTTCTTATATTGCGCTTCAATGTTCAAACTGAATCAAACTGGAAGGAATGACTTTTAGTCTTTCAAAATGTAATTTTCATTGGTTTTCTTCTTCTCTTTTAGGGTTAGGGTTTTGACTTCAGATTTTTTCTTTGTGCAGCCCTCAAAAGCCATAACTGCCTTCCAACTCAAAACAGTGGCAGTGAAACGGTGGCATCATTTCAATGCTGAGCGCAGTAGATGACTCATGCGTTATTTAACAAGGCGGCCTCTCTGAACGAGCTCGCCTGGCAAAATAGATGAGGAGCTCTTGAGAAAATGAGCACAGAGGAAATGTAAAATGGAGGAGAGTCAGCGGGTTGTTATTTTTTCTTCAACCCACCCCTACCCTACCCCGCCTCACCCCCACCCCTTTCGTGGTGTTTGGCAGAAGGAGACACTAGCCGTGCTAGCACTGGCATTCACACCTCGCAGGGCGCTCTCTCTCCGAGGAGACTTCATTTTGTCCCCACTGGATACAAGGCTGTGGCCAAAGTGACATGGAGCGAAATGCAATGTGACAGCAGCAGCCATAGGGGGGAGGGGAGGGAGGGAGAGGAGAGGAGATGCTGTTGTGTATGGGTAGGTGGTGAATGCCTCACAGAGATTTGATGTTTGTAGGGGCGGGGGTAGGGGGTAGAAAGTGCCATGTGTTTGCATGCTGGATGATGGAAAAAAAAACTGTGTATGCATGTGACTGTCTGGTTATTTTTGTATGCACATATGCATATTTGCATGTGTTTGCAGGTATGAGTATTGAAGACAGTGTAAAAAGTGTTGTGAGCATGTTATTTTTTAGACATTTTTGAGTTCATGCACCTGTTTGATGTAGGATTATGGCTTGAAGATCATACATGGTATAAAATAACTGGACATAGCCAACCTGGCTTCATCTATTGGTTTGTGGATGGCCATTTGAAACCTCAAGTTTGCAAAGATATTGGAGCTGGGGGAGTGCGAAGGGTGATGGATTGTCATTACCCAGTCTGTATCAGAAACCCAATTTGTTCCAAGCATGTGAAAAAATGCAGCTACTTCCTGTCATATTTCTATAGATTTCAATATAACATGAGGTCTCATGAGGAATGAGAACTGGCTTGTAGTCAGTTCTGTTGACCAACAAACATACAATGACATACAATCTGTTCTAGCTGACAGGTCTGAAAAGAGACACCCCTATCTGTCAAAGCAGAGACACTGTCATTGTCACATGTAAGAAAAATTAGCAACTTTAAGACAGTTAGATTAACATTAGTAACAAGAATTAGCCCAAAAACAGTAAATAGAAATAACAGTCAAAACTTTGGCATATGGTGACACGAAGAAATTAAAAACTAAGTAGAAGTAGTAGTAAAGTAGTAGAAAGAGTAGCAAACATTAACTTTTGAGAGGAGACGGGCAATGTTCCACCTCATGGTACACAGATGATTGTGCCAAAGAGTGTCATTAGTGTCAGTGTCAAGGCATATTTTCCTTGTTATACAAAGAGCATCTGCAGCTGTAAGTAAAATTGTCGTGGGAGTGTGAAGAAGTTCAGTGTCTAAGATGTCAATGCATTGTGTTGCAGGGATATCTATAGTAGGGAGCATGCTAAAACAGGCTAGCTGAACAGCACAAATGTGTAGCAAGATAAAATGATAATGTGAGGGCATTTTATATCGAAAAGACCAAAGGTCAACTTGACTCATCTCAGAAACACATGGAAGGAATTTTTTTTCAAACTAGGCACACAAACATTTACTTGGACTCAAGGATGAAGTTAGATTTTGGTGGCAAAAGGTCAACAACAAAACACGTTTTTGGCCATAACTCAAGAATTCATATGAAAATGATCACAAAATTTCACACAAATGTATAAAATGATGAAGTGATGACATTTTATATCCAAAAGGTCAAAGACCAACTTCTCTGTGACATCATAATGTTTTAAAAACCCTTTTTTGTCCATTTTTCAAGTCCATATTCTTCTGTAAATACAGCCTGTAAGTGCAGACAACATGTTTCTCACTGGAAATGATGTACCGGATGTCACATGCACACATGTCAATATAATGACACCTTCCCTTCTACCAAAAAATACATTGAATACCTTTCATTCAATTCAAGTCTTCACCACACATATCATATGGGTCTGAACAGACATTGATGTAAACTGCAACTAATCTTACAAATTACACCATGTTGTGTAAAAAATAATAAATAAACACACATTGGACTTTAGTGTGCAAAATTTCCTGCGCTTAACAATTGTTAATTGCATACAAAAAATATGGACTTGGTGTGCAAGGGCCATTAGGCTTGACAGTTAGTTAGATTTTTAGGTTAAATCAGGACACACTAGATGATTTCCCTCAGTCTGACCTGTTGCAATACGTTTAAAAGTTTAGGGTTAGTGCTAGGATTCTATTTAGGCTGAAGCAGACAACCATGTTTGTGCTAAGGGAGCTTTGATGGTGTACAAAAACTTTATGTGTGTCCACATTTATCTGCTGCAGTTTCCTGTATTTGCGTGTATTTGCTGTTGTCATAGGAAGGTCTTTTCTTATTTGTCCTCCATCTGAGTACAGATAAGAGTTGACGTCTGAGACAAGGAAAGCTAAAAACCCCTTGCAACCTCTTCTGACCTTTTCCGAGTTGGCCGTCTAGCTCTGCATCGCTTAATCAGAGAGAAAACATGACCCTTGTCACGACACTGGCATGTTGGGCACCTTTTATTGCTCCTCAGTGGCTGAAATTTAATCCAGTGCCACATTCGTCTTGTAGGAATGTCTGCACTCCTGCAATCTTTGCTGACCTGTTTGAGGTGATGTTAGTTTGCTCGTAGCTCAAGGTGAAGTAAAGTTAATGTTTTAAATAAAGCCTGTCAGATCTTGGACGGCTAACACAAAGAGGGGGGCAGGGTTGACTATTTATTGGCTGCTAATAGTTTTGGTGATGGTGAAGGCGAGTGTTATGAGGTGAACCCAAAGCTGGTCCCAGTCCAGCAGACTGCACTTACTGCTCACTTGATAATCCCCGCTTTTCTCCTCAGTTGCTTCCCCCCGCTGTCGCTCTCTGTCCTCAGTGTAGATGTCATTATGATTGTATTTTTGCAGGGTTACTGCCTGACTAGATAACATATCCTGTTACAGGGTGAAGGCTCAGGGGAGTTACTGGAAAGAATGCATCGGAAGGATTAAGAAAGCTTTCTGAGGCTGACCATCTTTCCCTGGGCTCGATGCTGAGCTTACATGTATCAGGCAGACACAGGGATGATTTCTGAGTTGGCTCTGCACTTCCTCAGTTCACCATGCAGGTCATCCTGAAGGAATGTGCTACAGTTACAGGGAGGGTTCACTAATTCCCTTCAAACTGATAACACAGAGATTAATGTTTAGAGGAGAGGTTCTCAAACTATTTAGGGCCAGTGACCTGTACAAGGGGAGAACATTTTCCTGATTTTTTTTTTTTTTAATTTTCATAATTCTAACACTGATTGATCAAATGCTTGCTACCACTATAACTCTTAAGGCTACGTCCACACTAATATTTTTTTGTTTTAAAACCCTTAACTTTTACTACATTTACATCTAGCGTCCACACTACTCCAGTGTTTTAACAGACTTTTTAAACTCTGCTGACCTGTTTTTCTTTGTAAACTCCGGGGTTGTGTTGTAATGTGAACACACAAAAATGGAGACATTTAGAAACAGTGATGCAGACACCCACACTGCTGCCTTCATTGGGTCTTATCAGTGACTACGTATCCCTACCTGAATCGTCAGGCCCGTCACATGACCCTTTCTTGAAGAAAACCAGACGTCGTCCTTGACTACCAGCTGTTAATCAACATAGATACTGAAATACAGATGATTCTGCCCTTGTTGTCTCTGTTAACAGCTGCTGTTCAGGAATATTCTGAATTTTATTGTGACAGCAACTGAGAAGAGTATGTAAAACTGTAAGACAATTCTACAAAACATCCACATGACATGTGACATGGAAAAATGTCTTGAAATGTATCTCTTTTTTAAACAAAAAACATATTGTCTTTATGAATACACATAAATTAATACATTCATTCATTATCGGTATCCGCTTAATCCTCTGGAGGGTCGCAGGGGGGCTGGAGCCGATCCCAGCTGACATCAGGCGAAGGTGGGGTACACCCTGGACATGTCGCCAGTTCATTGCAGGGCTAAATGAATACAAATAAATGACTTCAGCTAACATGAAATCAGGAAATAAATGAGAAAATAGGTGAAACCCAAAAAAGCACACTGGACAATCATTTGACAGGAAAATATGTCAAAGGAAGTCACATGTCGAGTGTGATTTTTATTTCAAAATAAGAGATTTTAGTTCTATGGCAAAACCAGTCACTCGAGTCCAGAGGAACATTTCATTCATTATACTCTCAGCGGCCACTTTATTAGGTACACCTTGCTAGTATTGGCATGGATCCCCTTTTACCTTCAGAACTGCCTTAATTCTTCATTGCATAGATTCAACAAGGTGCTGGAAACATTCCTCCCAGGTTTTGGTCCATATTGACATGATGGCATCACACAGTTGCTGCAGATTTGTCACTGCACATCCATGATGCCAATCTCCCGTTCCACCACATCCTAAAGGTGCTCTACTGGATTGAGATGTGGTGACTGTGGAGACCATTGGAGTACAGTGAACTCATTGTCATGTTCAACAAACAACTTTGAGATGTTGTGACCTTTGTGACGTGGTGCGTTATCCTGCTGGAAGTATCCATCAGAAGATGGGTACACTGTGGTCATAAAGTGATGGACATGGTCACCAACAATACTACAATACTATTAAATATCCCCCACACCTTTACACCACCAGCCTGAACCGTTGATAAAATGCAGGTGGGATCCATGCTTTTATGTTGTTTACACAAAATTCTGAGTCTACCATCTGACTGTCGCAGCAAAAATTGAGACTCACTTTTCCAGTCATCTATTTTGGTGAGCCCGTGTGAATTGTAGCCTCAGCTTCCTGTTCTTATCTGACAGGAGTGGCACCTGGTGTGGTCTTCTGCTGCTTCAAGGTTCAATGTGTTGTGTGTTCAGAGATGCTCTTCTTCATACCTCTGTTGTAACGAGTAGTTATTTGAGTTCCTGTCGCCTTTCTATCAGCTCAAACCAGCCTGTCCATTCTCTTCTGACCTCTGGCATCAACGAGGCCCAGAGAACTGCTGCTCAGTGTATATTTTCTCTTTTTCAGACCATTCTCTGTAAACCCTAGAGATGGTTGAGTGTGAAAAGTAGATCAGCAGTTTCTCAAATACTCAGACCAGCCCATCTGACACCAACAACCATGTCACATTCAAAGCCACTTAAATGACCTTTCTTCTCCATTCTGATGTGTGGTTTGAACTTCATGTCTACATGCATAAATGCATTCAGTTGCTGCCATGTGAATGGACAATTAGATATTTCTGTTAATGAGCAGTTCAACAGGTGGACCTAATAAAGTGGCTAGTGAGTGTACATTTCATAATATTTCTTTCCGTATATCAGTTATATGATATATTTGCTAGTTCTGTAACAGTATTACAGTTTAAATAGTGGGAAAAAAACCCAAAATACAACAATTAACTGTACTCTGTACATGACTGTGAGCTTCTCTGTGGAACGCTGTTGGAAATCTACAAGCATGATTTAAAAACAAATCTTGCCAAACTCATCACTCCAGAGGGTGTAATTGTTCAAATAATAGTGTTTTATTTATCAATAAATCGTGTCCCCCAAATCTTTTTTTAAGTACAATGCTATGGTTCAGACTAGAGACAGAAAAATGGACACTTTCATAAAGTGATCAAACAACAAATTTACCATTCTGCATTACAAACATTGTTTCATTGGTTTTAGAGAATAAAACTGAATAGTGACACAAGTAACATGTGTGAACTGTTTCTCAGTCACTATGGTCACAGATATTAAGGGACAGTTATTCTGTAGTAGTAGATGTAAATTCAGTAATGAGGGGAAATTACTCAGGCTTTTCTTACACTTTTTCTTTTTTTTCATTCTTACTCCACACCATAATAAATTGTCTGAGACAAATCCTCGGAGGCCCAGACACACATTCTATTTCTTGCTTACACAAGGGTTTACCTACAAAAAACTCATTTTAGGAAAAAAAAGGCTTGGTTTGGGCTTATTAGTTTTGCAGAATTAAAAGTTCTTACAAGCAACATCTGTTTCGCTGCTGTTACCTGAGGGTCTGACTGTTTCGGGAAACACAATTACTTCCATCCCATAATTAACATGATATTCTCATGGAATATTAACTACCTCAGCAAGTATGGCAGAGCTCATTAGGAGTGAGCTGTTAGATGGAGACTCAGTCAGCTTCAAGCCACAGCGTTGATAACATTGGCTCTCACATCTACATTTACTCATCATGATGCTGTGTTTGTCACTGTCAGTGTCACAAGTGAAGTGAACAGTTTGGCAATCATTCAACATGGGGCCAATCTTTGTAGTACATGTTAATTTTTAGACAGTCAACATGCACACGTGACAAATCTGAGCAAATTCAGTAAAGATATAATAAAGCAACTAATTTTCTGGGATAAAACTAGATGTGAAGACTTAACCAAAGCTGGAGCAAAGGTGACATTTTAATAGATACAGTAATAAGGCCTGAACATTTTCTGCAACATGTAAACCACAAGGGATACAGAACAACTGTAAACATGTTTTATTAAATATCTTTAATTGACTTTACATTGCACATTCAAATGCTTTATATCTACGTCTTCCTTTTGAGCTGCATCAGCTGGTCTAGGCCATGACCATTATTATGGATTTTTGACTTAAAGCTGCAGGAGCTGAAATCATGGGGGGAAAAAAAAATTTGAAAATGCACACTTTCCTTCTGCAGCTCTCTCTTCTCAGTCCAAATCAAAACACTAAATATAAAGATAGGTAATAGTGAAGCCACATTTCCAAGCTCCCACAGACTAGAGCAGTAGAGTCATGTCTGACTGAATATCTACAGTCAGTCAGTCAGTCATTATCTGTAACCGCTTAATCCTCCTCTGGAGGGTCGCAGGGGGGCTGGAGCCGATCCCAGCCGACATTGGGCGAAGGCGGGGTACACCCTGGACAGGTCGCCAGGTCATCGCAGGGCCGACATGTAGGACGAACAACCACTCACTCTCACGTTCACACCTATGGGCAATTTAGAGCATCCAATTAACCTATTTAACCTGTTAAGGTGCATGTTTTTGGACTGTGGGAGGAAGCCGGAGTACCCGCAGAGAACCCACGCAGACACGGGGAGAACATGCAAACTCCACAAAGAGAGGCCCCAGTCGGCCGGACCTGGATCCGAACCCAGGACCTCCTTGCTGTGAGGCGACAGTGCTAACCACTGCACCACCGTGCCGCTGAATATGTACAGTGATCTGTAATTACAGCTGTCAATCAACCCCCTACCTGTCTGAAAAAAACTGTGATTTGACAAGGTCTGTATCAAGGGGTAAATTTTCTACAGCCTGAAAACGGATTCCACAGAAGTGGGTGGAAGTCTTGTTTCCTGACCACTTGAATTGCAATATGCTGAAAGGGAATTATGGAATTTTTGCTTAATAACGCCAGAAAACTATCAAGCACTGCAGCTTTAAAGCAACAAACTTGTGTCAGTTGCATAGAAATAGTTTTTTTTTACTGTGAATTTATATACTGAAGGACTATAAATAATCCCAGAATCGACACATATTTGGATTTTATGATCCGTCAAAAGTAGAGATCACAGATTTTTTTTGTCTTTTATGTTTACTATGCTGGTAAATTTGAATGAATTATACATTTGTGCTCATGTTTTCCATAAAATGAACTGAATAGTGGTATGTAGCATGGGCATTATGGGTTAAGTATTTCTATTTATGTATTTATGTGGTCACCACCACCTGATGCATAAACCTAAGTAATACATTTCTAAGTATAATGATTTTCTGGAGGCTTAAATTCTCATCACCACCTTACTCTGATATCAAAGGTTGAGGGTTCAAGGTGAGTTTAAGAAAATATTTTATTACTTGCTGGGTTTTATTTTATTAACCTTGCCTCCACAAGGATATTGCAGTTGGGTCTGTCTGTATGTCGGCACCTGTAACTCAAAAACTATAGCACATTTTGACTTCAAAATTTGACACAAGGTAGGTCTGTTCCATAGCTCAGTCCTCCTATAATATGGTCCAGATCCAGATCTGGATTGCAGATTTTTTTTTTTTTTGAGATAGGGCTCTTTTTGACATTTTTATGATTTTCTCAGAAATTAAAGCAGTTATTGCTTTGAAAAATATCACACACATGCTGCATGTCAATATCTATCACCACAATCCATTTCTTAATCATCCAGAAGATGATCCAGAATCAAGAGCATATTTTCATCAAATTTCTAAATCCAACATGTTTGATGGTTGTTCTTGACCTCAGTTTTGAACATTGTAACTAAAGATTTGGTTTTTACAGTCATTGTTCATTATTTTTTCATATCAGACCTGTTCATACATAACAGAACTGACAATGCTGACACTGAAACACATCCACTCCATCATAAATAACTTCAAAACAACTGATGATAGAAATATGAATTCAAATCCTGGGAGTATGTTATAAAGCATGGCAACACGTTGAAGCACAGTTGTGATGAATTGATGATGAGTATCTCCTGAAAATACCACTTTCTGAAAAACAGACAATGACATTACCATTCAACAGCAAGTTTTGTCTGACTCGCTGCTGAAAGGGACTGTAAACAGTCTTGTTTAGCTTATTAAGTGATTTCTGCCATTTTTAGAGCACAGCAGAGTTAATATGCAGATCCCTGTTTGAAAGCTATCTGTTGGTGTGACAAGCGTTTAGTGTTTGAAATTCTAATATCAAGTAAAATATGATTAACTTGTATTGAAATGTTTAGAATGTGAGGACACAGAATAAAGACTGAGACTTTTGAGAAGTATTGCTAAATTGCTAAATGTGATTAAAACATACAAATAAATCCATATGACAGCTTGCAGAATGATCCAAAGACCCAGTCACATGACAGATGCACTATCTTCATATTACATTTAATTTAAAGTTTCAGCGTGTGATATTTAGTGATATCTACCAGTTAAATTGCATTAAAACAGCACCAGGTCATCTATAATTATATTTTGTCTTTTGATTTGGACTGAGAGGAGAGTGCTGCAGAAAGAAAGTGGGTATCTTCAATTTCTGGTGTTTTTTTTCCTCCTCATTTTGGCTCCTGCAGGTTTAACCCAAGCTGTCTGCTCTGTATCATTGCCCATCCACATCTTGCTTTTTTAGAAACAGAAGTGACCATATTTGAGCAAGAGGATGGAGCAGAAGAAGAGCGAAGGGTGAAACTTGCTTTCTGAACTGAACTAAACACTTAAATGTTAAAACACCAACAAGTAATTTTATCAACTTGATAAATGTTACCACATGCACCTGTGTTTGGCGAGAGTAATTAACAGTAGTACTTTGCGTAATGTAAACACACTAATTAGCTGGCTAGCTGACAGACCATAGAATGCAATACTGAATTGATGCTAACATTAGCTAACTTAGCTAAGTTTTGCTAACAGGCCAGATATTGCAATTACATACCAGTAAACTTCATGACAGAATCCACTGACAGTCTTGTTAGTGTAACTTCTCAACGTCAACTACAGTAGAGCTGTCTGACAGGAAAAAAAAAAACAATCTGTTTTATTCAGTAAACAGAAGCTCTGAAAGTGTGACTCAGCAGACTAAGGAGCTGTCAGTCAAAGCCCACACAGCAGACATGAACAGCACTCAGCAACATGTCACTCACAGCCACCATGGCCTTAATTAGAACATATAACATCACTTTTTTTTTCCTTTTTTTTGTGAATATTAATGTTTGCAACAAGGCTTATTTACATAGACATACTGAGTGGTTGGCAGAATGTATTAAACTCCCTACACCAGCAGTTTTCAACGAATTTCAGCCTTTGCCGGTGCAATTACTTTTCGTCTCATTTGCACTGGTTTAGAGGCCGGAAAAGCCATGCAATCCCTTTGTGAATCTGGCACTTCAAGTGTGTAGGTATGTATTTCCTAATGGTCTGACTGAGACTCACCTGTGTTTGTCACAACACAGCAGGTCACTCAGGTCAAAGTTTGGAGGACTGTAAATTCACTGTCACACACATCCAGTTATCTCAAAGGCCAAGCATTTAGACCCTCAGGTGTCGTAAATCTTGCTCCTTGGCTCCCCGACAAGCCAGACAGTGGGATTACAATTCCACATCCATCGCTCACACTAAAGCTCCTAATTCCCTGTTACACAAAGCAGAAACAACCCTCCCTCACAAGCTCTCCAAAAAGTCAAGGGATGAAAAAAAAACAGTACTTTAGAAAGTATTTTGTAAAGGAGCCAAGAGCCTGCAGTGACTTTGTGGTGCTTTGATGAATAGGAGCTGCTGGAGCTCAGCCTCACATCATTGTGAATCCTGCTCCTGATGTGCCTTTTAACACTGTTAATTTCCAGCAATTAGCTCAACCCCACACCTGAACATATACCATACACACACACTTCACTGTGATGGAGGGAACCATTTTCATTCACTGTTTGCATAAATAGGTATGTATGTTCACCTTATTCACTTCATCATAAAAATACCTTACCTATGCAATTATAATTATTATGAAGAGAGCATAGCCTGACTGACATTCAGGAAGATGAGTCCTTAATAACTCTGGAATAAGATCATTTTTTACTGGATTTGTTGTTTAGTGCAGGAAGAAATTGCTATTTATACCTTTATGATTTAATATTGAGAGCTGGTGTTTTGAAAATCATGTGCAACTTGACAATAAATTGGAAACTGAGCTATCCAAAAATGCATGCATAAAGACTGACACACTGTTTAAACTTTAGCAAAAAAAAGGAACAACTTGTTACAAAGACCCTTTCTATTTTTTGGCTGTCTGTGTGGGAGTGTGCACCTCGATATTGCATTTTTGTTTTTATTTATATGCAACATGGGCCTGTGAGCATATATTGTATAAACTATTGGGTCCTGTCATTTAAATGGAAAATAGTTAAACCATGAACACACACGCACACAATATTTAATTCACACACAATCACACACACACCATCCTGCTGCAAAAAAGGAAAAAAGGGTATTTGTATGATAATAAAGACATACTTAAGTAATGCCATGCAAATACCAAAGTAATAACCAGGTAATAACCTGATATTATCACATAAAAGTTAGTAATAGTAGTACCATATTATAATACCGAAATTCATGTTTGTTTGTGGTCCAATTGGTTCCTTTTGTTTAGAGGTCATTCTGTACAAATCATAGGTTTCATCTTGTGACTTGTTACTTGGAAATATATTTTGGTATTTTCTGTAAATAACCTGAATCAACGACTGCAAAATGCTAAGCTACTGGTTTCTATTGCACGGAAATATTAGATTAAATCTAACATTCACTGGTGTAATTGGCCCCAGGAAGGGCAGAAAGCAGCCAACAGATTTGTGAACTCTTACTAAGTTGAAACACTATTATTGTGTTGTTTAACATTGAATATGAACATGTTTTCATTATTCAACATCTGAAAACACTGTATTTTGTGTTATTTGGACCAGTTGTCATTTAATGCAAATAAATGCTCTAAATAACACAAATTAGTGCCTGAGCACCAGTGACCAATGTAAAGGCCATCTTGACACAGTAAAGATTCTTCTTGTTCTTCAAATTATTATTATTACTATTTTTTTTTTGAGGGGTCAAATGTACTTGAATTCTACAAAATCTTTATGAGCTATATATATTTGAGCCATTTCAAAAGCTGTACATCTTTGGTATAAACCAATAGGCTTGGTTTTAAGATTTTTATTTTTAACTTAACTTTTACTTAACATTTTTTAACTTTTACTGACGATGACCTTTAGAGAAAATGTTGTGTTCTAGCTCAGTGTTTCTCAGACTGTTTTTTAAAAAAATGACAAAACATTGTGACCCAGTTCACAACAGGATCATCTATGTAATGTGAGAAGGCACATTTCTGATCATTGTTTCCTGCATTTGATAATATTTTATGGCTTATAAAATATTTCAGGTATTTAAAGAGATATGTTTGATAAAACACTTTTATGCACCTGTTACTGAAAGCATACACCTATTCCGTTTTGATATTGTCAGAAAATTTCTGTCCTGTTTTTTTTTAAAATAATCTGTTAATGTTCTCTTTTTAAGTTTTACTTCTAGGTTTTTATGTGTTGTGCTTGACTTTGCTGTTTCTGTTTGTAAGGTGTCCTTGGGTTTTTTGAAAGGCACCTATAAATAAAATGAATTATTATTA
>JAPQRN010000752.1:0-15385 GCA_037367275.1 Coranthus polyacanthus | reverse complement strand
TACGGACTGTAAAGCCCTTTGAGGCAAATCTTGATTTGTGATATTGGGCTATATAAATAAAATTGAATTGAATTAACATTGACCCACAGTGCTTCTCTGATATGCCTTCATTAGCTTTAGTTTGAGAAGGATTAGAGACGATTGAGTGTTGTTAACTTATTTGTGTAATGTCTGTTGGTTACACTGCCTGTTTGTTCAGTCTGTTTTTATCTGGTTTTAATCTGTTTTGTCTGGTTTTATACTGAGAAGTATCAAACAGAATTTCGTTGTATAATGTACAATGACAAAGTGTCTTATCTTCTCTTTATCTTATCTTATCTGCCAGCTGAACAAAAGCTTATCATTCAGTATCTGTTAGAGCAGTGGTTCACATCTGGTCTCACTCTGGGACCCACATTTTCTCATGGTCATGAGGTTGAGACCCACTTTTCTAGAAGAAAATGCGTAGTGCGTAATAGTGCACAGAATAAACTTAGCACCACTTAACAGTAGGTGCTGTTTCGATTCTAGGTGATGTTTCAGTTATGGTCTCTTGTGTGAGCACTTGGAGTTTCAGTCCCTTTACTTCGTAATTGTAGATTAATCCATATTTAACACACTCAGGGTCATATTAGTGCTTCAACTTCTCAACTACAAATGACAACGTAAACTTAGCACCACATTCAGAACGAGCCCATGACCCACCAGTTGAGATGTGATACTGTCAGAACCACACAAAGCAATATTAAAACCATTTGCAACCATGAGCAGTATATGAAACATTAGAACATACATACAGCAGCTGGCACATCATGAGCCCCATAGAATTTATTGCTTGCCTGTTGTTTCAGTGTGTGTCACATATAAATGAGGCTTTTTCTCTTGCTCTGTTTTTTTTAAATGCAAATGTAGACCATATACACTACAATTCTCTTTTGTGTGTGTGTGTGTGTGTGTGGTGCCTAACTGATCCTCTGCTGTTTTTCACCACAGAACCCTCTTTGTTTGACACACCTGGAAGAAAAGAAAAGAGGAGGAGAATCCACTAGTCCTGACCATCAGCACACAAGCTCTCACACATAAGCTCCATTGTTTTTGAAAGCAGAATGTCAGAGGTTCAGCACTAATTATGTTCCAAAATTACCTGCCTTGTAGTTTCATTAGTGTGTGTGTGCGTGTGTGCGTGTGTGCGTGCAGCTTTTGGCGTGGCTTTGCACACTTTGAAATGTCAGTGTGGTCAGATAGAACAGACTGTGCAGAGTCTGGCAGGTACACACCTGTCTGTTCAACATGAATAGCGTCTGTGTTTTGAGGATGGGGAAGATGAGAAGTTTGTTATTTTCTTTTGAAATTCTGCTAAAAAAAAGCTGTGTTCACAAGTGTTCATCCTCTGGGGCACGTGAATGTCACATGTTCACAGTAGAACAGTGATCCCACAGACCATGGGGCATAGGAGACGCTGCGGGCTCCCACTTTCAAATAATAATTAAATAATGTTTTTGCTGCAGTACCGTGAGTGTCCACTGGGGGAATTGGCATCAGTTCTGAGTGGTGGCACCATATCCAGTTCTCTGAATACATCCATGATCTGGGCCAGTTAGGAATCAGGTTAAGCTCAGGTAACTGTGTTGGAAGAAAGTCAGGCTGGGTGTTAAGGAAGTGTTTCCTAAACACACTGACCTGAGGCAACAGTAGGCTAACACTGTGACCGAAAAAAAGGAGCCTCTGCCTGCAGTGTGAAGAGCTTACATAACTCTGGCAAGCAAAGGAACACACTAGATACTCAGTGGGTTCCTTGGTAGTTATCCAGACTGTATCCAGACTCCATTGGAGCTCAGAGAATCCCTTCCTTGGTAGGTGGACATTTTGACACATCATACCAGTCTGAGGATTGGTAATTACCAAAGGGTAATTATCATAGGGTTAACAAAAAGTGGTAAAGGATTGTGTCAGACAGTGTGTGAAGTGGACTTTATGTGCTACATTTAATTGAGCAAACATACAAATGGCCGTGACTGTATGTGTCACAAAAGTACAGCAGAATGAGCTCTTTCTCACTCCCAAGTGGTCACATTCTGCTGCTTGGTCATGAGTCAACACCCAGGGTACCCCATCACATCAATTTTCAGGTGATGTCAGGTGAAGTAGCAAAAACCTCAGAAGGGGATGGTTATGATGGGATTCCAAATTTGTTGGACTTAAACACAGGAGAACAGGGTTCTTGTCCTGTTTCCTGCTGTGTTTATTTGTGTGTTTTCTCTCTTTGTCTTTCTTATTTTAGCCCTTCTCCCGATCATTTTTTTCTAACTCAAACCTAGATGTTTTTATGCCTAAAGCTCACAAAACCCTAACCATGACATTGTGTATGCTACCCCACATGTCAAAAAAATTGCGGTCTAAGTGTACCCTATGTATTGAAATGTGATGCATAATCAACACTGGCTTCAATTTTACTAAATATTATGTAATTGTTTCCATGTTTATATACTAGCAATTCTCCAATTTGCATCAGTGCATTAGATATTAAAGTTCAAGATACAGGTGCCCCAATTAACAAGAGGCATCAGAAATGGCATATCCTGCCAACTGCCACAAAATTGAAAAGTGGTACTTGTTACTGATGTTAGCTTAGTTTCACTGACTTAGCCCTTTGACAGACAAAGAGTTAAATAGTTTCAGAAAACTGCACCTTGAATGAGTTAATATGTAAAAGACAGATGGACATCATACAAAATACAGAACAGCAAAAGGCACCACTTCAACATATAAATGATAAATTTGGAGTAAAAATATCAAACGGTTTTCCATATGCTGTTCTCTATATAAAAACGTTTGCACCTGATGACAACTTGGGATGACATTAAGATCAATGTCTGCATCAATAAAATCTGATTTATTTACATATGAGTATGAATTTATTTATATATTTACTGGTAAATTGATTCCTCCTCTTTAAGCTATTTAAGTATTTCCATCTCCACTGCTGTCAGTGACCAACTCTAATCAAGTCTCATGTAAATCCTGTATGAACAAAGCTTTGAAGGTTGAAGTGTGTTATAAAAGTGTAACTGGAGGCAGAACAGGAAAGAGGGTCTGGTTTAAGGTGAAGTTCAAGCCTGGTTTTATTTGACATTTTTACTTTTCTCTTGAAAGACCTGTTTGTGAAAGTAAAGTGTTTCAAAAAGTCAAAACGAAAGAGCACAAAGGAGATGCTTACTGAGTTGCAGTACTAGAAAAACAATTGTGTAAAGTAAAAATGACATTGTATCACTTTGAATCCCATTGTGTTGAATCAGTGACCAGTGAGAGAGATGAACATCCCTACAGTCTATGGTCTCAACTAGTAGTTGATGTAGGGTTATGTGAATCTATAGTCCAGCAGTTCACAGAGTTGTCATTACCCAGTGGCATGTTCCTGGCTTGCCAGCATGTATTGGCCAGCACGGCCTAATTCACATGGATGCATGGATAACCGCTCTTTCTTTCTTGTATGAATGAGCCTTTAGTGTTGAATGTGGTGTCATTTTGTTTCGTCTCGCCACTCTTCAGTCTCCGAGGTCACACATCATACATAGTGTTAATACGACTGATTTGCCCTCCTTAGGGAAATACTGTACCAAATACCAAGCTGAAACCCATGAAAATGAAGCAAACACAAGTGCCAAGACCTGCAGTTCCTTGTTCAACTTTACAGCAGAAATAAACATGTTTAGAGCCTGGTACAAAGAAAAAATGGTTTTGGAATGGATGTATTGTTAGAACTGGATTCCAGATCCCAAAATGGCACCCTTTTATTTCAACAGCAAGTTGCTCATACAAATATTAGCCATAAAAAGCTTCTGGCTTTTGTATTACTTCACCTTCATGCAGCCCCCACATGCGGAATAGGCCAGCTGTGCATGCGGACCCCCCATGTGCCTTCCCACTCAGACGAATGGGTGCTCAGACTGTACACAACGGTAACACCATAGATTTTAAAATCTCTTTTTTGGCCTTTCAGAAGGTTTAAAACTTAAAAACTCTGTGTTAATAAACACGGTAATACAGTATGTGACCTTTTTTGCAGTTGCAGGTGTCCTGTCTGCAGTTGTACAGACACCTCTTTTATCATTGAGCTCTATGGGGAAAATGCTTTTTGGGCTGCAGGGACTTTTTTCATTGCAGTACCATGAGGGGGGAATTAGCAAAAGTTCTAAGTGACGGCAGTATATCGAAATCATGGGTTTTGATCTCTATAGCTAATTTCCCTGTTCATGAAAACTTTGGGGAATTAATTAACTCACCTGTTTAAATTATATTAAGGCTGAAATGTATGCATGTTTAAGGGCGTGGCTGCTTTGAGTGGCAGGTGACTGTTGTCTGGGTGTGCTGTGTGGGCTTTGATTGACAGCTAGCTGCCTGCTGACTTGGACTTTCTGAGCTTCTGATTATTGCGTAAAACATATAATTAATGTATCAAGTCGCTGAAATTACTTGTTGGTGTGTAACACAACAGTGATAGTTAACAGTGACCTATACTAGACTGTTAATGTACTTTGTATTGTAAAGGTTTAAAAGTTTACTGGTACTTTTTTCAATATAGATGACCTTGTAGCAGACGGGTCTAGATTTTATGAAGTTGTTCTATATTACTAAGTGTTGCTGGAGTTCTTGACCTGCTACAAGTTTTTTTCCTTTTCCATGCACCTTGGAAGTAAGTGAAGTTGTGCCAGAACCTTCTACTTTGTTTCTACTTCAATATCTGATCTGGTAGCATGACATAGCATGAATGTTAGCATGAATTTAGTATTGGATTATTTGTCAGATAGCGTGCTAATTAGGCCAGCTAGTTCTAATTACTGTTGCATTATGAAAAGCATTAATGTTACCAAACACAACTGTATGTGTTACTGATGTCAAGTAGCTGTAATTACTTGGTGCCGATAAACATAACCGTGTTTTTTAATAGTGTGGTCTATATGTTCAGTAAGTTAGCATTAGCGTTTTGAGTTTCACCTCTTACCTTCCCCACCTCCACCCCCTTGTCTAAATATGGACACCTCTGGTTCCAAAAAAACAACATGGTGGCGGCCAAAATACCAGATGTTCAAGACTCATAATGGCAGCTACATGTTCACTTCTTTTATATAATCTGTAATTACAACACCACAAAAAAGGCAAACATAACATAGGTGTATATATATATATATGTGTGTACATATATAGCTGTGTGCAGTAGAAGAAGTTTAAGTTGTTTGGCTCCAGGCAGTGGAAGAACATGTCACGCAGCTTCATGGCAAATTTTTCAGTGCGAGAAAATAAGAGCAGGATGGGGGTGTGGTAATTAGGAGGAGAACTAGATACCAAGAATAGTTAATAGAGCAATTAGAGGAGGAAACAAGAAGAAAGGAAGGAGGCAAAAGGGAAGTGAGGAGAGAGAGAAGAAAAGGGGGGGTGGGGGTAGAGGAATATACAGCTGATAGAGTGATAAGAGGAGACAGGATGCCAGGGGGAGGAGGAAATCAAATACATGGAGGAACGGAGTGAAGGGAAGAAGGGAGGCAGCAAAGGCACAGAGGAGGTGAGGAGTCAGACTTAACGGAGAATGTGAGGCACAGAAGGGGAAACAGAGAGAGGAGGAGATGTCAGGCAGGTAGCTCACACAGGACAAATACACCTGATGTTGGAGAACTTTATCAGCTCGAGACCCAAAAGATAAATGTTGTATCTCCTCGGGACCCTGAAAGCCTAAGCAGCAAGTGCACACCTCCCTGTTCTTCCATGGGCATACATGGAAGCCTGGGCAGGGAGAGCAGCATCAAGACCCCCTGTAGGGAACAGAACAGAGCAGGCATCAAATGACAACACAATGGCAATGATGAATGAATAATTAAGTCAAATACAGAATGAAAAGGTGGAGCAGGGGTGGGGCGGGTTTTGAAGAAGAGCAGCGATGGCAGTTGGCTGTCAGTCATGTGTAGATATGAGGGCTGAGCTTGAACTTCATGTCCTGCCTGAACTACACTCCATTTTGGTGAAATGTCAGAATGTTAGCCTCAGATAGCAAAATATCATTAGCAACAATCACTTCTGACAAGTAATGTTAGTGAGGCAGCAACACACCATCACCAACTAACAGACACAGATCAATCATAATTTTTGTCTTGTATACTGTATTTGTCTTATGTCTTCTACAATGTTTTCATCTTGTTATGACATTTACATTGTTTTAGTCTGGTTGCGTCTATCATGTAATTTTTGTCTTTTACGTGGTTTTCATCTTGTCACTTCTTTAACATTACTTTTTGTCTTTTACATTGTATTTGTCTTATGTCTTTTACAATGTTTTCCTCTTGTTTCATCTTTTACAACATTTTTGTCTTGTCCTTTGTTTTTGTCTTGTTGCATCTTTTACTTCATTTTCTCATTCATTTATGTTGTTTTCATCTTGTTACATCTTTAATGTAATTTTTGTCTTATTGCGCTGTTTTCTTCGCGTTACATCTTTTACAAGTGAGTATTTCAAATGGCTTTGTGAGGTCAACATTAACAAAATGAATTCACACATCATATTAGTGTAATGTATTTTACTCTGACATGACTGAGGCTCTGTTCATACTTGACATTAACATGTTTGTTTGGTGACAAGTTAACAGCTCCAAGTGCATCACTTCACACCTGTTATTACGACATGTCTCCACATGCATCTTCACTCATTAGCATATCTCACATCCCTGCTACATGCAAATAAAAGAAGCTCATCTTATAGTGTAATCACGTAGATAAGCAAGCTTTCGTTTGCTGCAGGCATCATAGAAGCAACACAAGCTGTCAAGTTAAACACACTGGCTTCATAAACACCAACAAACCAATAAAACACTTTCTCGAAATGTTCTATCTCCTGCAGTGGACCTATGAGCTACAGCTAATAGTTTTAGATAGATAGATTGCATATAAAGATGGACACAGTGACAGCTCCTTAAAAATGAAGCCAAAACATGTCGATATCCCTCTAGTGGCTGGCTGCAGTATAGCCCATAAATTAAAATGTCCTTTCATTTGTCTTTCATTGTAGACAGTATGAGCACATACTGTACACATATTTTCATATCACATGTTTTGTCTGGTCAACTTCATTTCATTTGTAAATATACATCCATTCCTAATATTAAAATTAGTTTAGGGACCAAAGACACCAAGTGATGAAGCGTTTCAGGTGTGACTTTGTATCTAAAGGTGATTCATCATAAAGATATTAAGAAGAAAAGCAAACGATCGAGAATAAGTTGGCCATTCTTTAGGAGCTGGACAAGACGCTATCTGATTGATGTTACACAGAGCCAGACACCGACACAAACTCAACTTCAAATGAAAAAGGCGAGTAGTTCTGCTCATGCTAATGTTAAAAAAGGCTACAACATCATATCGTGATTTGCTACCACTTTATTCATGTGCAGGTTCTTCTCTGGAGGACAGAGATCGGAGAGGACAAGGAGAATGAGAACACATTAAAAACGCATTGTAAACGCAAAGGCAACCTCACATCATTTATTATCCAGAAAATGCGTCCAGATACAGATCACATTTTTAATACTAGGTGTAAATGGGGTCTAAAGGATGTGAACTCCAGTCTCTGGTGGCTGGATTTTATAAATCCACCATTCACCACACCTAACTCCTGTCCACTGAGGAAAGGGAAAAGACTTTACAGGTAATTCAATGACAAATGATGTTTCCTTGCAACAAAATCACGACACTCCAATTATGTTGTTTTATTGGATTTACAATTTAACTTGCTTATGAAAATTGTTGCGAGACAGGCTCTGCAGATGAGAGTTGATGAGAACACAATAGCGCTGTTGCTCCACAGCAAGACTGAAAGACTGACATGACATGACATGAAGAATTATCAGCCAGAAATGGTGTCTTTAGAATAGTTAACGTGGATATATGTCACTGTGGGCAGTGGAAGTGACAGAGATGAGAATAGAAGACAAGAAGTATCTGTAGACGTTCAGCCCTTGGTAGCTGACACAGCTGACAGAACTACACATCATTCATTCAGTAACAGTAAGTCGTTGGCAAGTGAGAGGCAGCAGATGCCCTGTTGATGATCCTCGTGCTCAGAGTTCCTGTGAGACATGCAGACACATGGGAGGACAGAGGGGAGCAGAGTCAGCACTGCTGCGAAGACTTCAGTTTGGAATATATTTGAATGATTTAAAAAGTATGCATTTATATGACTGTGGTTGGTAGGAGTTGTATCCTTCATGGCCTCAAGAGAAAAACAACAGTACATAAACAGTACTTTTATCTAATGACGTCACGATCCAGTGACAACATGGTTCATTTGTGTGTTTCCCATGGGCCTCTTCTTCCTGTGTCTGTCTCCACTAACTACAGCTCAGGGATTCAGATTGCAGACCAACCCAAATGATACACTGTAACTGTGGCCAATGTGCCTCTGTTTTCTTGTGACTTCACTCTTCTGGAGTCTCTTTAGAGTGTTTCACTCATTGGAGAAAAGTGAAGAGGAGGGAATTAATGACAGACATGTTGAGGTTATGTGTTTACACAAAGCAAAAATCCCGACATTCTCTTGTGAAAGTTTAACTCTCAAACTGGGAGTACTTTAATAGTTGTGATTTGACAGTTGCCCTGAAGCTGCTGTAGAAGAGTTTTCACAACATATTGCTCATATGTATATATACGTATAAATATATATATATATATATATATATATATATCACGTGACAACCAGTAGCTTACACATGCCAACTGTAAAGGAGGAGGAGTGGAAACCATGCACACAAGATGTTCTGAAGAAGACAGCAGAAAAGAAAAGGGCAGTGTTTAAAGCATGGAAAGATGGGAACTAAAGTAGTCTAGAATCATCTTTCAGTATGACCATCTCACAGTGGGAAGCTGCTACAACCTACTTCTACTCAACAACCAATAAGAACGCAGCATTAAACAACACATTGATCATTGTGACAGGTTTGACATTTATGTAGCGAAAAATACTAACCTCAACAATCTTTGCAAAATTGTCATCCCATGTCCTCTTTTCTCAAGTCAAGACCAGGTGCTCATTCTCATCCTTCCAGTCAACACAGCATTTTTTTTCAGTTCACATAAATATTACTATTGTAACAATGCAATCTTGAGCTTAGCTTTATTGTTTACAGCTATAGCTGCGCAAATAGACAATGTGTGCTGATGATGTTTAACTCTTGTACTTTGGCTTGCGTTGTAGCCTGACTTTATCATTGCACAGTCTGCATATGTGTTGTACCCAAGTTTATTAGATCCATGTCGCACAGTGTGGCTATCAATAAACTTATAAAACTGCTGAAATCTCACAGTCTGTAGGTCTGTCCTGTCTGTCGATCACGCACAAAGCGAGAAAGAGGAGAAGGAGAAAGTGTGTTCTGTATTTTTGTGATAGTGTGGGTAGTTTTATGTGCTTTAGAGCAAAATCCCTGTGAAAACAATCAGAAAATGATGTTTTCTTTTTCTAGTTCACTGCTTTTTTCTCACTATCAGCACTCGCTCTCTCCATTCACTCTATTGCTCACTCGACCACCGCTGTTACAGTTTCAGACTCATTTTGAGTGATCTGGTGAATTGGCCTCAATATTGTCACTGTGTCTGATTATCTAGTGGACTATCTCTGTATCAAGTTTAGCCAGAGGTCTTGTACTGATCCTCCATTGCTCTGCTACAGGATCTGGAGCAGCACCTCTCTGTACTCCTTAGTTTCTCTTTCCCTCGAGCAAACACCAAAGTAATGTGCTCTGCCACGAGGTCTGACAGCAGAGGATTGAAATGTGAACAAGAGAGCGCACGCACACACACACACACAAACACACAGTGGTACAAATGAACCCTGCGTTTACACCTAGCCATTATGTTACTGCAGTGGAGCCTCAGTGTGGTCTAAATCACAGAGAGACAAGGGTGACTTCCCCGCCTCCGTCTAAACACTGCAGGGAAAAACGGCAGATATTTTTGGCATCTGTGTCAGGGTTGAAGGTAAGGACGATCTCATACTGCAGGCCACACACAGATATTTTTACTCACTGTACAAAGGTTTGTATGTGATGTAGGATGATGATCGAGTTTCTATTGAACTCCTCTTCCTGCATATTTGATCCTCAGTGTTTATTATCTGTGGTGCGAGTGAAGTCCTGAAGAGGAGAAGGTTGGATTCTCAATTAATCAATTTTAAGTAGAGCTCATAAGACATTCTCCACACAAGGTGGTTTTATTATGTCATAGCAGTGTTTATTAGTATGTGTGCTACATGTAGTAACACCAGTATGGTACTGAAATGACACAGTTATTTTCAGGTAGTGTCGTGGCTTGAAATTGAAGCCTTTAAGTATCTTAAAGTGTAATACCACTAACGGCCACTAACCACTGGCTCCAAAAAAACCCAGAAGACTTATATTGAACTTCTCTCTAGAAACACAATCAATATGGTCAGCATTTGAAGTTTCTGGTCTCAGTTTATTTGAATCCTCTACTTAGTGTTCTGCTGGTCCATCAATAAATTATTTATCCGTTAATGAGATGATTGATAGGTGTGATTGATGGCTCACTCACCTGCATAGTTAGACTTCCAGGGCTTATGTTTATAGAATAAAACAGATGTGTTTCCTGACAGACAGCTCGACTGTAGTTGTAGTTGGAAGTTACAATAACAAGACCATCAAAGGCTTCGGTCACACACGTTTCATGAAGTTTACCATTTTACTGTGATAGTAAGTTTGCGTTTGCATTAACTTGGACCATCACCCCTTGTTCTTCCCCAGCTCCTCCCTGTTAACCAAATATGGTCACTTCTGGCTTGAAAAAGGCCAAGATGGCGATGGCCAGAATGCCAACCCCAGGCTTCAGAATGGTAGTTCAAAAACCAAAATTACTGAATCTGCCGATGCAATGGCCTGAGCTATGGATGGAGGAGCCCTTCATACACGGTAACATTTTGTTGCTCTTTTCCATCTAATATGTCATTTCTCTTTGTTTCTTGTATTAATTCAGTGAACGTCTATTTCCTTTGTACTTACCACATTTATCTTTTATTGATGAACCAACTTTTTTTTAAATTTCCAATGTTTCCACGATGCATAAACTGAAAATGTGAATAAAACAAGCTGGATGTAAAAGCACCTCTAGATATTGATGTACATATATATATATATATATTAAGGAGTCATTATGAGTTACAGACAGAGCCACGGAGGTTAAAGGGTATTAAAATATGCTTTCTGAATGCAGACACACACAGCGCTACCATTCAGGTGCTCAAGGTCAGGTCTGTCCCTTTAGAAGTGTTTTTAATGGTTCTCAGCTGCTTATTAATGCATGATGTCGTCCGACCCCCCCCCCCCATACACACACAGAGATACACTCACCCTCAAACCTTCTGTTCATCCTCTGTGATATGCAGGAGTGGCACGACCTCTGACCTCTGCCACACACACACAGCGTCCTTTCCTCTCAGAAATCCCCTTGGACTCCTACTCCCATATGCCATCCTCTCCCCGTCCTGTCCCGTCTCCCAGCAGGCTTCACAAACCAACCCTTTATTAAGTTCTCACAGAAAAAAAGTGGCCTTTGTGCGATTATGCTGTTTGAAGCCAGGACACAGGAAGAGGACTTTAAATCCACAAGTCACCGGATAATCTGTTTGATGTTCAACTGCAGCTTCCTTTCTTTACTGTGAGTTTGTTTTGTATTGTAGTCATTCAGAATAATACCTAGAGGATATTTTATATGTTCATTTCACCCTGAATTGATGTATTTTCATTTTGTGCACATAGGATTATAAAAAGCTATCAAAACCTCCCTGTGCTTTCTAAAAATGTCTTAACATTTGCTAAGGTATTTATACAGCATACATTATCACCTGCTTTCATCTGTTTGTATTTGTGCATCTGGTGTGTGAAAATCTTTAATGGTCCCTTAAAATTCAATTTGCCTGGTTAGATTATGGTTAAAGAAAAAAAAAATCCTATAGACAGATACTAGCCTGGGAACCAGACAAATCTGAGAGCTCATGTTTCTTTTGCTCTAGCAGATCTGTCTGATCCCGCTCCTGTTCAAACACATTTCCACGTGACCGAACCCGCGGTAGGCCAAGCACGACCATCCATGGCCGCTGCTGGACATTTGGGTGCACTAAGCACAACTACTCTGCGGTGCCCTCCCTTAGAAGACAAAACACACACAAAAATTCTGAACAAGGAGGTTTTTTTTTTAAATTCTGTGACTAAACTGAAATAAAAAAAAAACACTTACCATCTAAAGAACATATTAACCATTTTCAGTAGAAAAAAAAAATAAAACATCGAGCAATGTGAACAAGTAGAGTTTAATAATGACAGAGTGAGGAAATTGATTTATTTTACTCATTTTAAAGTGTGCAATAATACTTCATAAGTAAATCTAATGTTTAATGATATTTACAAAGACAGAGATGTTATGGAGTAAAGCAGAAATAAAATGGTGGCTTTAGAGTATGGCTCCAAGAGGCTTTTCTGTACATCTGGACTTCATACATCTGCCTAACAAATTTGATATGTCTAGGTCAGTTTTTTACAGTTTCCTAAGAAGCATTATTGAGCCACTGTGCCACACCACAGGTCATATTAGATGTGTTCAGGCTGGGACTCTTATCAAGCATGAGAAATTTTCTGTTCCATGGTGAAACATGGACATGACCTGGAAATTCATCATGTCTGCAAGTTTTTCATAACTTCATTCCAAAGGCCTGTATCGACACTGGCCAAATTTAAAATTGATTGAATAAAACATGCAGAAAAAGCAGCATAAAATTCAAAATGGCCAACTTCCTGTTGGAATGAGGTCCTGTGACAGATTGACTTTGTTGTAGGTCTAGGTGTGATACACAGACATATATAAGTCCCTTCAGTCTGTTGCTGTTATACGTCAATACCTTTGCCAAACACCTCAGGTCAAAACTGTCCTGTAAATAGACATACATGTAAACAGAGGAGCTGCGGTTTTCCCAGTAAACAGTACTACAACGTTTACATTTCTGATCCAGTTTCAATTAATCTTTTTCATACTCAGGTTTATGAAGTAAAAATTTGATGAGGAGCTCACCCAGCCTTTGATTTCAGAAACACTCTGACACTGTGTTACAAAACATAGTGAAGGAAACAGAAAAGCAGCAGAAAGTTTTTAAAACTGTTCAGCCAACTCAGGGGTCCTGTTGAGGAAATACTGAGGGGTCTAGGTCACAACGCCTTGTGGGGCTGTTTGCTCAGATCCCCTCAGCAGTGGTGGAGTCTCATCAGAAGACACAGACAGCAATTTTCCATGCCCATTCACCACAACGGTAAAATATCAATTTTCATTGGCACAGATGTTGTTTACACTGTACACTGTATGTGCTTGGGCTCTAATAATGCAGGATTTAATTAACCTCTATCTAAATTATTATTACCACCTAAACATAAAGCTATCACACATGTATTTCTGTCTATACAGTTAGTCGTGAATAAGACCTCAATACACAGCTTTGTGTTTCTGTAAAAAAAAAAAAACAGGAAATAGACAACAGCTATCAGTTGTGGATTTAGACTCACTGGTGCCACATGTAATCATAGACAGAAACAGGTCAAAACAAACAGTGACACTGTCTGTCCACGAGGCCAGAGTAGACAGAGAGGGGTAAACACAGAGCTGCTACATTTAGCCTCGAGTCTCAGAGTCTGCAGAGCTCATGTCCACAAAAACCACACAAACACGGTCACTGGGTTAACAGGGCTAAAAATAACACCTGAAACAATAGGTACAGGAGATACACACCAGTGTACGGGACAGAGCTTACCTCCGAGACAATGCACACACACTTCCCTAAACATGTCTGTCCTTGTTTAGATGCTCTACTTTGAATCTGCATTGTTTGGTTATTTGTCTGCCCTATGACACTGGAGGAATCCTGTACTATCCATTGTATTCTTTCCTGTGTGTGAGTGAATTCACATGTGTGCATGTGTTTGGACTCTCTTCCACCCGTCATTCACCTCCTGACCGCAGCTCCGCTCCCTACTGTCGATGATGACAACAACAGCACTAATAACTGCTATTTGCCACAGTGAAGGACTGGTGGTGTAACCCATCGCTTTTAGAGACAATACAAATGAAAAAGTATCCTTGAGTGAAACAATTACCCAAAAATAGATGCACATTATTTTTGGCTTATTTTGGAGTGGTTGGGTCAACCACGGACCTCTAAATAAAATAAACAAATGGATCAAATTTTGCTGTTTTTCCATTGTGCAGTATTGTGTTTTATAAAATATCGAAGCCCCCAGTTGTTGACTTTTCCTAAAATAGTGTTTTGTTGTTAAATATGTACAAGATAAACCCAGATTCTAAATATGGGCATTTATATCTATAACCTCCATGTAAAATGTACACTTTTAGAAAAGCATTTGTTGCACCATTTATATTTAAAAAGGTAAAGTATGTAACAATCTGGTTTGTGTTTGTAAACAGAGTTGTTCAGTTGTTGTTTAGTCTTACATTTTAGACCTTTAAGTCTCTTGATTTTCCAACACTGTAGCAAACAGCCTGTAAAAACTCACTTGAAACCATGTCAAAGAAACTAAGATGTATTAAAAATGTGGAATTTTCTTGATGGATTTTGTCGTCATGATGAGTTTTTTTTACTGTGCTACCAGTGTTGCATGGATTCATAGTAAGTTCACTAACACGCCCAAAACAAACCAAGCCACCCAGTCCTGGTCCCATCTTGTTTTATTTACTTTCTGCTAAACATACTCTGACTTGTCATGCATCACCTTTATCCTAGATTTCCATCCTTCACAACAGCAGCACTTATTTTTAGACTTCACTGTACAGATTGTTTGATAAGAGGGGATTGCAGGTGAAAAGGTATGTGTGTGAAGGAGAAAGAGGCTGTGCGTCTGTCTGATTACACATGTGATTTACAGGAAAATATGTGTGTTTTCCCTGAAATTACTGGAGCTCCACTCTTCATCCAAAGTAGACTCAAAAAGACAAAAGTGCATTCACTTCATTAATCTGTAGCAAAGTGGCGGTGATAAAGATATACATTTTGTTGCCGAACAACGCCACCTGGGGAGTTTCACCCCAGGAAGCAATCGCCAGTTTTTATAAGGAAAGGCTAAGGCTACACAGGTTCCAAAATCACCACTGGGCAAGAGACAGTGTTCAATGTACGGGCTTCGTTATTAATAATTATACTAAAACAGGTTCCATGTATGCTGTCTAGCACACCAGATGTTAGACTAAAGAGGGGGAAAATGGGCAGTGCTGGTTACCTCGGCGGACTGAAACCAATGGGGAAGGAGGAAGCAAAATATGTGTATGTGCGTCACTGCACACACTGAAACGTGAAGAGCCG
>JAPQRN010000751.1:0-15393 GCA_037367275.1 Coranthus polyacanthus | reverse complement strand
CCCCTCCCCCTCCCCTGCTCCTCCTTTCTCCGTTTTTCTGCCAGCGCAGTCTGTCCCTCCACTTTAAAGGAGCCATATTGTTGTTATTATCATTGTCTCTAACTGGATCAGTTACCATTAGACCTGAATCTTTCTCCTTCTGAGACCCATAGACCAGCTCTCTAACCCAATAGAAAACCCATGGGTGCTATTACAGATGGCCGACCCATTCACAACACGCGCACGCACACACACCATGGGTACAAACACACAGATTTCATTCTGAAGATTCATTGGACTAATCCCATCAAACAGGGACCCATGCACTTACATACACACCATAATGCCTGTTCACAACCATTTCTAGGCCCCTGCCTTATCAAATACAGATACATACACATGCACGCTCTGCTCTCATTGAAAATCCTCTGTTATTGCAGCTCAATGAGCAAATGGTTCTACGATTAGGAGCTGATGGGGCTGAGTTATGTGCGTTTGTGTGTTGAGGAGACTGTAACAGCTGCACACGGCTGTCATTATGGCTGGATGTATGGCAAGGACTGAGAAAGAGGGGGTAAATGTCATTCTATCAATGAGGTTATCTCTAATAGATGGACAGACCAAGTCCTGGTTTCCATTTACTCTGCTCTCAGCTCAATCCCTGCACCCCTCTTTTTAAAGTCATAACTAAAGGCTCTAATAGCAGGCGATAAAAGGAGTTTCTCACGTGGTATTTTTTAATCAGGTCACATAAAAAAAAAAACTGACCGCGTTTTTTAAGATGAAATGATCCTATATAGAGCGCTGAAGTAGAAGTAGTGTGAAAACCGGGAAGTGAGTTAGCATTTTGCACCTCGGCTTCCCTCATCTGTGTCAGTTTTTTTTTTTTTTTATATGGGTTTATAGTTAGATGCTTGAAATAATGTCTGTGGTTAACACAAGCCTAAGACGTTTTGTTCTGTGAATTCAGAAGCTTGGACACAAGGCGTTTTGGCTAAACGAGGCCACAGAGGTTGTCAGGGATATTAAACGTCATCACACCGAACACAGAAACTCCTATTCTCTGCCTTTACAGTCATGTTGTGTTGTGTGAAATCAAGTTCAGTGGTCGTGACGACTGCAATCGTGATAGTGGTGTAGTTCGTTTATAGTTTAACGCCGGTGTTTTACCTTTGTCGGTTGCGTTTCCGCTTCAAAAATCATAAATTTGGTGAAGATTATCATCCCGAACAAAATGTGTATCATAGCGTTTTGTTTGCCATGGAGCTCATTTTCTGGAAAAATCCCATTCGCCCTCTATTGTGTTGTATTTTCCTGGTGTGCTTTTGGCTTTGTGTTGACGTGTCCAGTTGTATTTGTCGTTTGTATGATTATTTTTTTTTTATGCTGTTTTTCTCTAAACACATGAAACGTTGTATCCCTCTTTTTAGTCGTGTCCCTCCTGAAACTTTCGATTTGATGGCTGAAACGTTGGTTTCATTAATCACCATCTTCTTCACTTTCGTCGCCGTTCTGCTCATCTGTTTTTTACGTAATCGCTTGACCTTAACCTTCGACCTCAGCTATGAGGAACGAGCCCGATACCTAGAAACCATCGTGCAGCACCACCAGGAGCCGACCACGTTCGAGGATTATGCAGCTCGAGTCTACAGTCCTGCTCCCTGCACACACCTGCCCTCCGACACAGGTAAAGCCTTATGTTCTGCAAAAGTCAGCGTTTGTTTACTGATTGAACCACATAACTTTTTAAGTCTTTTTAAGCAAAAATGTTAAACGGCAGGTTTTAAATGCCATAATTTCCCGATTTTCCTGGTCTTGTACTTGAGAGTGAATTTAATATTTTAGAGTTTTAGTCCATTTTTGTCCATTTCGACATACATTGTGTTCTGGTGTTTTCTAAGCAACTAGTGGATTGATTGAGAAAATAAGCAGGAGATTAATTGATGATATGCTAGTTGCAGAAAAAAAAATTACAATGATTTTATCCAACAAGTACAGTCAAGTGACATTTCAGTGTGTCGCTTTCCCTTGTTTTAATAACAGTGATTCTGCCTGCTACATTTTAAATTAGCCACACTCCAGCGCCTCTGTCTGCCTTTTTAACGACAGTGTGTCCAACCGCTCTGGCAGCCCCCGGTCTGATTCACAGTCGTGTATCCGATGGGTTCTGGTTTCTGTCCAAAGCTCTGCTCAGCCTTCTTCTGTCTCCAGACTATCTCTGAGGAATTAGCTGACATCTGATCAGCCGTGGCGATGCCAGGCACACACATGGGAGTTATATCCCAATGTGTGACACTTATATGTATCCTGTTAAGTTTATTAGACGGTAACTGATTGTTTTTGTCTGTAATGAGCCGAGCTTAATTGTCATGTAAAATAGTGAACAGGCCTTTGACTCGCTTAATGTTATTATTCAACACGGCAGTTATTTACAATAATTAGATTCCACGGCAAAGCCACACACGTTGTTCATAAAGAGGTTATACATTCGGCACAAAGGGACAAGATGTTGCTGAGGTGTGACTGCGAGCGGTACCGTCTAAAAGTGTGTGTGTAATTGATAAGTGTTATTGTTCCCGCTGCTCATCTCTCCAGCTCACGTGTCAGAAATAATAATGATAATAACTATCGAGTAATAATCAACCCGCTTTGAGGCTGAACGACATCCAGCACAACCGAAAAACCCCCGCGATGGCATTACAAATTGCCCGTGTGTGGCGTGTTGCTCAGCCCCAAAAACCATTTCAGAGCATAGCATCAACATGTGTAGTACATCAATGACGCAGCCTGAAATATTGCATATTAAATGACCAGCACAAAGTCTGGACGACGTGATGATCCTGTGCTCTGAAATAAACCCTACTCAAATAACTCAAACCCTCCCTTCTCTCTGTCTCTCTCTGTGTTGCCAACTGTCACCATTAGAGTAGGTAAAAACTGCGTGAAAAGTCACTTATTTGCGTGCTCACAACATCATCACGTAACTATCTATATGTTTGAAACTATGTTTTACACGAAAATGAATTTTAAAATACAGTATTTAACATGGAATGGTGTTTTCGGCAGTCAGTTTCCAATGTGTAAACCGATCACAACGTTACCTTAAAGAATGCGCACCTTCCCCAACTTTCCCCGATTGCCTACATCTATATTTACAGCATGAAGAGGACTCAGGCCAGACTTTCCGTGAGAATCTAATGGGTGACAACACTAGCTACCGTTGAGTCCACATCAACAAACATGAACACATATCGCATCTTTACGTTGTCATTTAGAACAAATGCAGAGGAGCTGGAGTTTCCCGTTAAACAGTGGGGGCTCCAGTGATTGGTGCGTCCTTTCACAGCTCAGGCTGTCTGGCTGCTGATTGGTCGACCAGATGTGATGCTGCTCTCCTCCAGTCACAGGACACAGTCAGTGCAGAGCGTCCAGTGTCCACATAATGTGAAAATGTAAAGCAACAGTTGTAAATATCCAGTTATTGTAATATTTCTAAGTGATCTAAGTTTCTCTGTGACTGTTTGAACACACAGTAAACTATGATCCTCTGCAAAGGTTTCATGCAGCTCCACTTTCCACTCCTTTATGGTTTTAAGACTTTTTAAAGACTATTTTAAAAAACATGCTGGTAAGCCTAGACCAAGAACAGTTATTTAAGATGGTACATAAAAAAAAAAACACGTGAAATCAGAAGAATGCAAGTACATGCTATACTACGCGCTCTGTAAGACAAGAAGAAAAGAAAGTAAAAAACCCGAAATTAAAAAGTCCCAAATCCACAGCATTGTGAAACCTGCTACTGTCAAAGCGCTGCCCCATTCCTCTGGCAGCCTCTCACTCCGTTACTTCACAGGTGACGTCAGTAAAGTGTGCGAAGGTTTCGTGATTGAGCTTTAAGGTGGACACGGGGTTTGGTCTGTTGACGGACAAACATTTGTTCCTCTCTTTAAGGGAGAGGAACTGAAATCTTCCCAAAAAGTCATGCTAGGCATTTTTTTTCACTTGGGGTCACGAAAGTCCCAAAAATCTATCGCAAAAATCACCGAGTTGGCAACACTTCTCTCTCTGTCTCTGTATTAACTCACAGGTCCTCTTCCCTTAACAGCACAATGATCAAACATTCTTGTCTCTGTCTGTTTTTGTTTTAATTTCACCAATTTATTTGATTTTTTTTTTTTTCTTATTTCTTTTTTTCTTTTATTTTATTGTTTTCTCCTTTTTTCTTTTCTTTTTGTTTATATTTGTTTGTTGTTTTTTTTTTTCCTTTTGTCCCCCTTCCTTTAGATCGTAATGTCTCACTTGCCTATAGCTAAAAGGTAAGCCTGGTCACATGATTGACACGCCCCGTTCTGATTGGCTCTTCCTACTGACGTTCCAGCCTAACCTTTGCCTTCCTCTGATATTTCCCCCATGATGTCTTTATCTCTTTACTTACCCCACATTCTGTTTCTTCCTCTGTGGTTTACACACTCTAAGCAGGTCTGCAGCACTCTGTTCTTACTATTGAAAAGGAAGTGTCATTTACAAACAGTCTGTGGGTGCACTTTGGTTTGACAGCTCCTGATTTATAGTTTTCGTATTCTAGAGCCCGAGCTCGTGTTATAGGAGATAAAATACAAGATGCACTCGCACAGGATTCAGATGTTCAGCCTGAATAAAATGACTTTTCACAGCCCATGTGACTACTTCTTCTCTTACTTATATGTTTTACCAGACTGCGCTCACACGATAACAGTGACACTTTCTTTTCATAACAAGTTGAGACTCGTGCTCTTTTGTCTCTTCACTCACTCAGTCACTTTCCTGTTTGTTCTGTTCACTGACCTGGTGAAACTAACCTTTAACCTTTTGTATGCTCCTCTCCTGGTTTGGATATGTAGCACTATAGCATCACACACACACACACACACACAGACACACACTCAGATGTATGTGTAAATGGGTAAGGTAAGCAGAGCTCCACACTTTCTGAATCTATAACTAACTTTATTTCTTTTTGCTTTGTTTCTTTTTGCAATAGAGTTACATGTGTGAAGTAAATAAGTGATGCGAAGAAGCATAATGAAGTATAATTAATACATTTCAGGATTCTTATCATTGCAGTGTATGTGTGTACAGACATGTGGTGTGTTTATATGTTTGTGTGTATAATGTCTCTTGTTTGTACAAGCTACTTTGTCTTTACACTTCTCTGCTTTTATTCAGTTTTCTGCTTTTGTTTTTTTTCTGACCTTTCCTCCTCTTCTCTCCTGAACCACTCCACACTCCTCTCCTCCTCTTCAAACCTACTCCTGTTCCCTCTTGTCCTTTCCGTTTTCTTTTTCTTCCTTTTTATGAATTTTATCTTCCTCTCTTCTCCTCTATCTCCTCTCCTCTCTTCTCCTCTACCTCCTCTCTTCTCCTCTCCTCTCCTCTCCTCTCTTCTCCTCTATCTCCTCTACCTCCTCTCCTCTCTTCTCCTCTATCTCCTCTCCTCTCCTCTCCTCTCCTCTCTTCTCCTCTCCTCTCCTCTATCTCCTCTCCTCTCTTCTCCTCTATCTCCTTTCCTCCTCTCCTCTATCTCCTCTCCTTTCCTCTCCTTTCCTCCTCTCCTCTCCTCTCTTCTCCTCTATCTCCTCTCCTCTCTTCTCCTCTATCTCCTCTCCTCTCTTCTCCTCTATCTCCTTTCCTCTCCTTTCCTCTCCTCTCCTCTATCTCCTCTCTAGAGGAGCATAGTGTTATGTATCTAATGGTCCCTAAACCACTAGACAGCTTTAACCTTCTCAGAGTGAAGGGGAAGGGTCTCAAGCAGAAGGTCCTTCATGCTAGCTGTGAATGGTATGCTTCATAAATATATAATCTAGAGTAGATCCTTTTCCTGCTGTTCTACACATCTAGTCTAGTTATCTGACATTTATCGTGGAACTTATTTCAACTTCTGACTAAATCGTATGTCGTTCATTTCGTACCTACTCATCCATCCCTCCCACTTGGTTTCATGGATTGTCTTGAAAAATTCATTAAATTCATGAAAAAGTTTCATATAATGAAGTCCTGAAGCTCTGATCCAAATATTTTTTTTAGGTTTGGCCCTGAGTTAATTTTCATAATTAGTGTGTGTTTTCACAGCCTCACCTATTTACACTGAATTGGGTCGAAACTTTCACTGGGTTGGGTTGAAATGTCTACTGAACACTGAGAAAACCCTATGGATGATTTTGCAAAAGAAAACAGTTGCTCTGTTTTAGCGAGAACAATCAATAGACCAAATAGCTTCTAGATATGACAGAACTTTATTAATATTACACAGAATCAAATTTGGTCAAAAACTAGTGGAGACTATGAAATATTCTTCATTCGGGTAACAACTGATTTATGTGGCAATTTGATTTCAACGGCAGCTATTTACATGAATACATGTTGCAAATGACCCTTAGAGTAGAGCTCCCATGAAATTATTATTTATTTACTAGTTATTTTTATTTAAATTTGTTTTAAAGAAGATCCATGACGTTAAGTGGAAGGGCCTCGGTGACTTAGTATGAAATGACCCACCGTCCTTATTTCAAACTTAGATGAAGATTTGTATCCACTCAAAAATAAAGAAAAAACCTGCAATAATCCACGACAGCGGACACTTAAAGTGTACAGAGGGCATTAGATCTTTGTGTTGTGATAGAATTAAAATAGCGCCAAGCATCAGCTGATATATTTAGCAAGATGAGGTGTTAAACATTTCTTGTAGATAAGGGTTTATTTATGTAGCTTTTAAGCATTTAATGACACGTTCGGTCTCAGGGGGCCTCGCGGAGGGGAAAATGTGGATGTTTTTCACAGTTTGGGTGTTATGGGTTTTATATTTATCCTATAGTCCAGGTCTAAAGGGATTTGACGCAACAGTTAAGCAGCATCATCATCAAAAAATAAAAAAAGTTGGATTTATTGTGTAGGAATAAGCTAGTCTAGTGGCTTTTGGGGAACAACTTAGTAAACGTGTACATTGAGTTTGTAGAGCTTATTTAGTGTGTGTGTGTGCGTGTCACTGTATGAGTCTGGCTCAGTAGGATGTCATTGAGCATGATGTAACTTTGTTGTTGTCCCTTCATCTCCTCTCATCTACCTCCTCCCTCCCTCCTCTCCTTCATCCCGCTCCTCTCCAATGCCTCCTCCTCCTCTTCCTCTTCAGGCTCCTGCCTCGAGATTCTTCGGGGAGAAAGTCCGGCTCTTGGGGAGGCCGGGAGCGACTCGGCGTCCCCCATGTCTCCTCGGACTAGCAAGAGCCGCATGTCCATGAAGCTGCGGCGCTCCTCGGGATCAGCCAATAAGACCTGAGCTCCGCGGGCCACGCAGGCCCGAACAAAAGCGACCGCATCCATATCACGCTAGCAAACAAAAAGCCGGTCTCTCCTCTCACATCAGCCAATCAGACGCGACTTACTCCCGAGAGTACAGGAAATTCAACTTTGCACAAATTGAAACCCAAAAGAAATGCACGTCGGTGTTAATCGTCAGCAGGTCAAGTGTTAGGCGGGGCTCTCCGAAATGAACGTTGCGTCACGGGCGTGGTTTTTCTTCACAAGTCTGTTAATAAGGCTTAACGTAACGTCGTGCCGTTCTTATCAGACCATGTACAGGACGCTTTGTCGCGCTGCTGTTCCCTCCGAAACGCCCGCTCTGTTCTGCGGACGGTGGCATACTGTCGTTTTGTTTTGAACTTTCGCGCATTAATCCTCAGCTTTGCGCACAGACGCGTGTCGATCCACGCCGCGTCAGACACGGCCCAACGAGCGCAGTATTAGTTGATGGAAGTCTGCGCCATGTTAGAAACTCCAGCTGCACATTCACTGATTATGTCTAACTGCAGAACAAAAAAAGATGGCACCTGTATATTTGTACTATAGTCACAAACCTGAGTTTTGATATTAAAAGAAACAAGAATGTTTTGAGAGCGACGGCACCAGACGAGCGCCGCGGAGAGAGAAAGCAATAGAAAAGTCTATTTTTTTTTTTTTGGTTCTCGGCGCAAAGATACGAGCGGGGGTCTGATTCCAATCAGTTCTCATACAGATGTAAATAGAAATGCATTCGTTTGCTAACAATAATAAAAAAAAGACGTGTCCTCAAGCCAAAAACGTTTCCTGTTTGTAATCAGAAGGAACCCACCCCCACACCCCACCCTCACACCCCACCCTGCCTGAAGTTACAGGAGAGAACCTGATGTGAGGAACAGTGTTGAAGTGGAGAAACCATTGGTCTTTCGCAAAGAAGGAGAGAAAAGCGCTTTTTATCAAATAAACCAGACAAACCGATCAAACATCAAGCACTTGTTACATAAAGTTTAGATTTGACTCTGTTTTTTTTTTTTGCCAATGCTGTAAAATGTGGAAAGCACTGATGTCACTGCATTTATTTTCTTCTTGTTTGTTTTGTTTCATTTTTTTTTTTTTTTGTATTGACTGTAAAACGCGTTTTGACGCAGAATGTTGCTGTATTTTAAGTTCAGTGTCACGCCGTCATCTGATGCAATGGAACCACAGCTTTTCTCTGTTCCTATGAGTATATACATATATATATATTCTGTATATCTATATATGTATGAGTATAAATATATATATATATAGTAGATATATGAATATCTATAAGAATGTGTACAGTGTGAGACTTGTTGTGTATATACTGAGCATAGCTGCCAAAACCAAACTGTGGTTTTTAACCTCAGACCACATCTGCTAAAAAAAAAAAAAAAAAGAAAAAACATGGACTGACACTACAAGATTTTATGCTCCAGCGGTTCCTCGTCGACAACCAGTTTGCACTTCATCATTTAGGAATCGAAAGGCGCGTTTGTTTTTAGCTCACCTGCGCTTCTGACCGATTCTTCCAATTCGGTCAAATCCGAGGAGGAATCGGGGTTCCGGGTCAGTTTGCGCAGTTTGCGAAATGTCTGCAAATCACCGCAAAAGGAAAGACGGGCTGGTTGGAAAAACAACGTGTACAAAACAGACATTTACGAGCAAAGACAGAGACATTTGTTTTCCTTTTTGTTATATACATATATATATATATATATCCTGTTGTCATATTTAGACTCATCCCCAGTTCCGTTTTTGTTTTATGGAGGGGATCCGCATTTAATCACAAAACACAACATCACGCTACTGTCGAGGGATTTCACGCGTTTCGTGTTTTCCTTCTGACTCTCAAAAAAAAAAAAAACTCCCCGTCTCAACTCGGCCTAAGAAGCTGTTTGCTCGATTTCCCGCAGACTCGGAACAGAACCGTCATGTTTTGCGTGTTACGTGAGCGCCGTGGGTTTCCATCAGATGTCCGTCTTTCCCTCATTTGACATCAACGGCTCGGTTTCCCGCATTTCTCCGTGAACTCGCCGCTCCTAAAGAAAACACGCATGCAGTGTATGAAATATCTGTCGCAGGTTTGAAGCCACTGTGGCCGCACAGCTGTAATTTCTGTTACTCTGTAATGTTAGATTTTGAGGGGTTTTCTGTTTTGTTTTTTTGATTCAGCCATATATTCTCTACAAAGAGAAAAGGGAGTTTTTTCTTTAAATTTGACCCCTCTTGTCAGGTTACATTTTCAGAAATGCCCTTGTAAGGTGAGGTCTGTTTTCTTGTGTTTTTACGAGGATGAAGTCAGCTGACATTTGCGTCGTCCCTTTAAATTATTGTCGCTGATGTCCCTCTGTAGTGTATTAATGACCGACTGGGTGAACTCCGAGGTCGATTCGTGGTCGAGTAGCCCCCAGTGCATCCTGGGATTGATCTGTACATGCTGTATATAGACTACAGTCACCATCCACGTCCCGTACCGTCTGCTAAGATGTTAGTCACCTGGACCCATCCCACACTCCGTCCCAAACTCCGCAAACTCAAACGCCGCAGTGCCCTGTTTCCCCCCTGTTTGGGTCCCGATGCTGCTTCAGTGCTCACATGGAACCCCGGGTCTTTTTATTTTTTTTTTTTCATTTCTGTCTCTGAAACGGCCTCGAACTTCAATTCTCACTAACATGCAAAACACTCAACTGGACCGGATGCGTTTCCCATGAAGTGTCCATGAAGTTTTAAATAAAAGCAGAAAACAAGACCTGTGTCAATCAATGATGAGCCGGTCAGGATTATTAAAAAAAACAAACTTCGGGAATACTTTAGATTACAACCTGCAACTTACAGTGTGATTAGGTGTACCTGTGGAGTCTATATGCGGGTTTAGGGAATAACACGGTAACAATCTGTACGGTCGTTCTTCCCAACTTCCTGTTTTGTTTTCCACAACGCTGCCTCTAAGTACCTGCAAACCTATACAAATACTTACTGTACTGAAATAGTTTTCAGGTATCTGTACTTCACTCAAATCTGTATTTTTCTGGCAGATTTTTTTTTGCTTTTACTCCCTACATTTTTTAACACTCCTTACATCAAAACGGGCTTTTTACTTTATTTTTAATCCCTTTCAGTGGATTTTTTCTCTCTCTTTTGTATCATTAACTTAGAATGATATGAACGATACTAAATGAGACGCGAGGTTCTGTTTTCTTTGCACAGAACCGACGTGTAGGAATGTCTTCAAAGGGCTACTTTTTACTTTTGTACCATTCAGTTTCCTCTTTTAGCGTACACGTTTATGTTCCCTTATTCCCTAAGCGTTTGCATCTTGCTACATACTGCACAGGCACACCACTATCTCTAAATGAAGTTGTGAGCTGCCATCTAAAGCGCTGCCAAGTATTTTTTTTTTTTTTTTTTTCAGCCAAATCCTGCCCCTTGGTGGCACAGAAACTGAGTTGACAGATTATAGATGCTGCTCTGGAAGTCTGCGACGGATGCGGGTTCAGGTGTATGATCCCGGGGGTGGCTTTGGGACGGAGCCGATGTATGTAACTACTGACTATAAATACTGCATGACACCAGTTCAGTACTAACTGCATGTGTTGACCTTGTAACAGCTGCATCACAACACACGCATGCGCACACGCACACACTCCACAAACTATGTTACTGTCAGAGCTGTAGTATAATGTAAACAAAGCGTAATGTCCGGTTCGGAGAGACAAGTGTGGACGTGCGATGACGGAATTTGACAATAAATGATTCATACCACCGATTCTTCGTGTTTTTGTGCGTGGATGTGTGTAGCGCCTTTAGAAACTGGACCGGTCGTTAGTGTAGTGAACATTTATTGACATTTTAGAATAGATTTCACATTCAACTTTCCAACATATCAAAATAGTACTGTGTAGGCCTCATAGAACCACAATTACATTTTAGCATCATGAAAGCATTTTGGCAAATATTTCAACATTTCATTTATATTCAATAAAGACAAAAGACAGTTGTGTTACTAGCAGTACTAACATTAAATGTTCAATATCTGTATGAAAATATTTTATAGTCGAGAAGTTAACTGGCACGTTTACTTTAAAAAAGGCATATTATGGTCTTTGTGATACTTTTCTCTTTTCGTTGAATACGTTCACTGTACATGAAATTGTCCTCTAAGTGGAGTCAGGGCATTGATTTTGTCTCCAGTTGTCAGGGTAAGGAAGGTCACTTTCTAAATGTAATTACAGGTAACGGATGATGATGGTCTGGTTCTTCTTCACATATTTCAGCAGGTGGCAACGTAACCCGCTGGGCTTCTCCTGAGCATCCGTGTAATCTGATTACCTCGCCACAAAAAAAGACCTTGAACGCGAGCTCAAACATCCCACCGCATGTTCAACGTACATCTACAAGTGTCTTTCCTACAAGTCGTGAAATCGTCGAAATGCCCTATGTTACATCCACAATCGTCTCAGGGTTTTCACGAACTACAACAGCAGAGTTTTAATTCGCTCGCAAAGTGCTGAGATGAATAAGAGAAGGCGTGACAGTAGCTGAAATGAGATGCACTGTATCCAAATCAAATCCTTTAAGAATAGAAATGGACAACAACAACAACAAAATGCGTCTTTGCAAAGTATCCCAAAAAAATAAAGAGAAGCAAATTCTGCTATAATTGTCTCATCCTAATACAGTCAAGTTTATTAAATCTTAAATAATAGATGTATGTGTCCTCTCGGGGTGGGTTTTACTTGTAAGCCTAGTTATTATCAAGTAAAAAAGTAAAACCAAAGTGTAGTATAGAAACTGAAAAAGAAAGGAAAACATGGAGCTGGACAGACACCACATGTCCTAACGATGGACGCCCAGAAGAAACGCTGAAAACAGGATCATGGCCTTATGTGCCGAGGACAAGGTAGGGTTGTGTTTGCGGACACGGTGCCAGTGTGGTTTCAATAAACACCACGGACAGGTCAGTGCATCTCACAGCTTTATGTTTGACTACTTTCACTGACAGAAAAGTTTGCTTTCGTGTTTAAGGACTAATTTCATCAGCTTCAGGGCCGTGAAGAAAGAGCGTATTTATTATGTGAAACGATATCAGGATGATTGACCCTTTAAACAAAAGGCACAACGAACAGACCCTGGTCCTCGCCTGTAAAACGTTTTGTTTTTGTTTGTTTTTTTTTCACCGCAGCTCAGTTTGAATAAAACAACATTTGTGACATGGATGTATGAAAAATACACAGCCACGGTTTCACTCACTGGTAATCAATAATAGTTTAGAGTGTGTGTGTGTTTAGGGTCTCACGGCCATCTGCAGCAGCATCACCTGCCGGTTCTCGGTGGGGTGAGACTTGTTGATGTGTCTCGTGAGCCCCGGGGAGCTGAAGAACGTGGACGGACAGTGTTTGCACGTGAATATCTGCTGCTGAGGCTCGTGCTGCTCGCTCTCCCCGGTGCCGTTGTCCTCTCTGTGCGCGTGGAATACGTCTGGTCTGTGCCCTCCTCCCAGTGTCCCCGCGAGTAACTCGTCCCTCATCGCGTGCCACAGTCGGTGCTTGTCCCTAATTTCAACTGACGGGAAGCGCGCGCCGCACAGGTGACACAGAAAAACTTGGCTCTGTGCGCCGCTACTCTCGCGCGCCTGGCCGTAATTTGTTAGCGGAGGGGATGCTCGTGTTGTCATCTCGTGCGCGGCCAGGTGTTTCTTCAGGTAAGCCTGCCGGCGGAACTTCTTTCCGCAGTACCGGCACTCGTACACCTCCTCCTCCGGTAAAGCTTGGACAAATGGCAGCGGAGGGAGCGACGGAGGCTGCTGCGCCACGTCCGCGCGCTCTCCCGGGTTACCGTTCAGAAGAAGCAGGCTCGAGGGTGGGCTGTCCGCCGCTCTCACCTGCTGCTGCAGGTCCAGACAGCCTTCCACCGGGTTCCGGTAATGAGGCGAGGAGTCATAGTGCGGAGGGACGATGCTGTCGCTGTCGGGACTGTCCCGGGACCGGCCGTGGAGCAGCAGCAGGGACGGCTCGCGCCTCATGCGGGAGCTGTCCAGCGCTCCGTGGTGCTGATTGGTGTTAATGCGCAGCAGCTCGTTCTCTTTGCCCTCCATCTCCACCGGCTGCCTCTCGTGCTGAAGGAGCCCTCGCGCCTCTTTTAACGGCTGGCTTTTGTTCGTAGGGATCTCTCCTCCTTGGTTGTTCACCGGACGGGGTTTGTGCCACCGGCGATGGGAGGCCAGATTGGCGGGACAGCTGAAGACTTTGTCGCACTCGGGACACCGGTACTCCACGCGCACTATGCGGGAGCACTTGTGCTGCGCGAGAGAGAAAGGGTCGGGGTACTCCTCTTTGCAAAGTTGACAGATGAACTCTCCTAGTGGCTGATTACCGCCAGGACCAGAGGTCTTCTCCCGGTGTCTCCTCAGTTCGGGGCTCTCTTTCTTGATGCGTAGACCCAAAACTGGTGAAGTCGTGACCTCGTCCTCGAAGTTCAGTTTCCGGTTCACTTTGGGTTTCTTGGAGACGTTCCCTGTTGGAGGTTTGTTGTGCCTGGTGCCATTTACGCGTTGATCCGGTTCCAAGAAGGAGCGCTTTCTCGCCGCGTGCTGCTCCTGGTTCAGCAGAGTCAGTGGGGGGAAAAGATGCACGTGGGACATGTTGGGGTCATATTTCTCACTGTGGCCGTAGGAGTGCGCGTGGTGACTGTTGTTGCCCGAGAGGAGTCTCTCGATAGACGCGGACACTGAAGTCGGAGTGGAGCTCAGCAGAAACGGGAGCTCCGGTATCTCCGTCACTGGGGATGACATGCACCGCCCGGGGAATAACGACGGCTTCCCTTCCTCCTCTCGCGGCTCCAACAGTCTCGTGCCTACCGGTTTGACGGGGCTGCAGGACTCCGTTAGTATCAGCTCCCGTGAAGGCGGAGGAGGAGGCGGGAAGAAGCACGAGGAGTCATCATCAGGAGTCAAAATGTCCACCTCGGTCACCTGCTCCTCGGTCTCCGGTAACTGCGCGCGCCGGTCCGCCTCGGCTTCCAGCGCTGACTCCACGTGGGGGCTCCACGCCTCTCTGACACCGTCCTCGCGCAGCACCGGGAACAGTCCCTCTGACCGGTCAAACGGGAAAACACTCAACGCGTGGCCCTCCTCCGGTTTCTCAACTTCAGAGCTGTTTTTGTCGCTCTCGTACGTTAAAGCCGCGCCGTTGCTGTTGTTTCGTGACCGGTACGACGCCGAACATCGCCGGTTTCTCTTCACCAAGAATCCTCGAGGCATGGTGATGGTGATGCGCAGCGCGTGGCACCACCAGCCGGAGAGATGGAAAGACCAACTCTTGTCGAAAACCCACTTTCAAGTAGAGCTTTGAAGAGGAGAGGGAGGGAGGGAGAGACGGAGAGAGAGAGAGGGAGGCAGAGAGGAGGGAGAGAGAGAGAAGAGGGAGGGGAGCAGGTGTGATAAGAGCGCGAGAGGGAGAGGGATCACTGCTCAGTGCGCGTTTGCTTTTATCCAACAGTAGCCTGTCTCTTACGCCTTGTTTCACACCCGCAACAACAGTTTTAAATGCATCCAGAGAAGAGCGGGCCGAAACAAAACAGACATTTTCGGAGCAAAGGAGAACAACGGCTGAACGACCGATGATGTTTACGTTGAATTCATACAAGAGAAGTCGGGCGAGTCGAGCTCCCAAAAATGACCGCAAAAAAAATGAACCATCCGTGTTAGTCGTTGTAAATTCAAGTAGTTTACATTAAATCTTCTTCTTCTTCACGATATTAAGTTCTTCTACGTCCCTTGTCTGGGCTGGTTTAATACAGAAACGTGCTTTCTGGAATTTAAAACTGAGTGACTTTTTTTTTTAAACTTTTAATCTGCTTTTGTCTTTGTCGTGATAATAATTTTTGGTTCCTAATTGGACTCATTTGGATCAGAATCATGCGCGACATACCATTTTGCTCAGGCCTACCAGCGCTTCCCGGGGTTACATTTTTTTTGTCAATGTTCTTTTTGCTCGCTCAGTAGCTCGGTCTTCTCTGGTGAAAACGCAAACTATTGTACATATTTTCGAGATGAAAATCTTGACTATACTGAAAAGCCTGCGCG
>JAPQRN010000750.1:0-15417 GCA_037367275.1 Coranthus polyacanthus | reverse complement strand
TGGATGGATGGATGGATGGATGGATGGATGGATGGATGGATGGATGGATGGATGGATGGATGGATGGATGGATGGACCTTCAGTACTGCAAAACTTCCCTTAATCAATATTCACTGAAATATAGAGTGCCATCTCTGTGGAACAATTTACAATTCCCTTCAATAAATATCTGCATTAACCTTATTCAGAAAAGAACTCTGTTGTAGAGGCCGGCTCTACGCAAGGGCAAGAGGGGGCAGTGTCCCCTCAAATAAATGTCTTGCCCCCTCAAATCAAAATTTTAGAAGTTGAGAAAGCACATTTTTAGTATACTCAGAAAATTAATACATTACAATACATTACATTACAAAACTATCTGCAGTAGCGGAAAAATCGAAAAGGGGACACAAAGACAATATAGTATCAGCACACACACACCTCCCCTCAGCCCTCGGTAAACATCCAATCACTGTTAGTATGCAAATGAGCCACTGTCCCCGTAGCTGGACAGTGTGGTGTCAGGTTTCAGCCACGGAGCGGTAAGACTTGGAAGAAGCAGCTGCGTTTTCTCAGTCACAACAATCACAGAAATGAGTCCAAGTCCACTGCACGTGACAGACTGAAGACAAATGGCCGCTGTTTGACAGACCCCATGTAAAGTCCCACCCCATGCTGTAGTTCTGCACTGCTTTGTTTCATTTAATCACAGCGGTTTTTACAAAGTCACCTTACTTATTTTCCACTCCAGCTTCCTGCAGCTCACAAAGAGAAAGTTAAGGCTGTGTAAAGCATCCGTTTTTCAGAGTGTTTAAAAAGTGTAGTGCTGCTCCTGCCTGTACTAACAGTAGTAGCAATGATGCTCCTGCTAGTACTTCAGAGACAGCAGCTAGCATAACTACTTTAGCATCAGTAAGCACTGCTTCTCCTGTACCTCCACCAACAAGTGCTGCCCCAAAGCAGCCTGCTCAGCCACCCAATGACTTAAATGACAATGCACCATCTCAGCCAGTACTGGGTAGCTACCCAAAGTGTGCATTTGGTACAACATTAAAATCAGCAACCATCAAACAACTTGGACATGGATGAATTTGTGAGAGTTTTTGCAAAGGGAAATAGGAGATTGTTGTTGTAAAGTGGAGTGGAGGGAAAAGAGAGGAGAGAGAAATGAGATTTTTGAAGTAGAAGATTTGAAGAACAAAAAAAGCCAAAAAAAATTTAAAAAAAGAAAGAAAACATAAAATGTTCTGTTCTATATCTGTTGTGTTTTATAAATTAGTTTGAGAAGTATTTTAAGTATTCATAAGACTACCTTTCAGTTTTGTAAATATTGATTATAGTGAGTGAAGTCTTACTTTAGGTTAAAATTTATTTGAGAATTAGGCCATCCAGTTAAAATATATGTTATGTTGTTGGTTGATAAAATCTGGATGTTTTATTTTATTTTCAGTTTTCCCCCTTGAGGGATTGCCACCTTATTGTGGTCAGGGGGGTTGCGTGCCTCAGTGACCTTAAGAGCGATACCAGCTGGAGCTTAGTCTTCAGGTGGGACACCCAAGTTGGACAGGTCTGAAGGTAGAGGCCTGACTAAGTACAATCCACTTCTCTAGGCTGGGGTTGGACACATAGCCAACAACCCAATTCAATGAAGAAAACACTGTTACTATAAGCATAGTGGAAAAAAGTGCTGTAGCATGATGTGTACATATGATGCTCCCTTCACATTTCTGACTGCCCCCTCATATATGCCTGTCTACAACTGGCCCTGTCTGTTTTTCAAATTTATAGTGTAGACAGATTCATAGATTTCATTGTATTGTACTGCAATGCGTTGCAATGGTCTGACTTTCTTACATTTCTAAAGTTCTCTTACTGTCTTGTTATATGTATGTCCAAATAAACTAAATTAGCACAAGCAAACCAATATGAGTAGACTTTAGTTAATAATAGTTATATAAATTAGATCTCTCTCTAGTCCTTCATAAGATGATAATTTACTCAAATTAAAATATCACTCTGTATTTTGGAAATAATTGTTCGCAGTTATTTTTATGCATGTGAGTTTCTTATATAAAAATAAAAAATAAGGTTCAGGTTCTCACCGTCCGAATGCGTTGAACAAGGAGACGATTTCCTGCCGGCTGAGCCAGAAAGGTGGCCGCTGAGTGCTGGATGTGGGCAGAGCTTCAATCTGTCGCTCTGAAAACAAGATCTTCAGTGCTGTGCCTAATCCCTGAGTCTAACAAGGAGAGACACAAAAAAAGAGAAAACCAATCGGCTCATGGCATATCAAAGACAGACATCTAAAAAAACAGTCTGCAACATACATTTACTGACTTTTCTGTCCATCTAAATTTTTTAATATTCAATATTTCATGTCTCTTTGGTTTTGTCCACTGCGTTACAGGTATAATAAATCTGTGTAGTCATGAGGCCAGCCCACCTGCAGTTTCCCCCACAGCCGACATTTGAAGCAGCCCACACAGTCCATGATCTTGGAGATGTTGAGGAAGGCCAGTCTGATGTCCTCCTGGCAACACAGAACCAGCACAGTTCACTTTGTCTTCATTCATGTTCATCTGTCACACTACATTTAAACTCAGATTGCTCTATTTATTAGTCAATACTCCAATACAAATATACAATTTAGATGTACATATGAGTGTTTCCATTCTCTTTAGAGAGTTGGAAACTTAGAGAACCAACCTTCAGTTTGGCTGCTTCCTTTTCAACTCCAGTGAACAGAGACGTTTCATCGAAGTGCAGAGGGAAAGATCTGTAGAGAAAAATCACAACAATTTCACAACAACAACAATTTCAGTGCTGCCTGCTGCCTGAGTTTTTAAATATTAAAATTAGGGCTGTCAAAATAAAGTGTTCATTCTGATTCATTAATTATAGAAAACAAATGTTTCAAAAGAAAGCCAACTATTTTCGAATGTAACTGAATTGTCTTGTATTAAGCCAAAAAAATAAATCTGCCAGTAGAGAACGCAAATTTTGCTTGCCTAGATTTCTTAAAACTAGAAAAAGAATCTGATCACTGACCTTAAAACTAGAAATAATGCCAAAACGTAAGCAAGTGGTGGTTGTTCCTTTGCTGGGATATTATGCAAACTTACAAACATTGTTTTGGTTTGTTGACTGGTTAAATACTGTGCGTTTAACAAAATGTATGAATATAATACAAATTTCGAAGCTAAAAAATTGACAAAATAATTTGTAGGTTTTTTAAATTTATGGAATAATTAAAGAGTTTTCAACAAAATCCATCTTGTTTATATAAAAGTTACAAATCCATCACTGGTGTCAGTACATTGTTGGTGCCAACTCTTTTAAAGCTCCTGATAAGAGCAGTGGTGTAGACCTCTGCCCTCTCCACAATGATATGGATATTTTTCTAAATGTAATTTATATATTAGGTATTTTCCCCCTCTTTTTTAAGAAAAAAATAATTCTGTCCACACAACTTTCGTTTTACAAAATATCTCTGTACACACTAGAATGCAAAAACAACTAAAACGCTCAGACATTGTTTGTGTTGGACTTTAAACTGCATTGGTTTGGGTTTGAAATGTATTCTTTATATTAAATAGATTTCACCGCAACCGGTACATGTGTCCATCTGAATAAATGTGTCAACAAATGCTGACCACGATCTTCTGCAGGTCATACACTGACTTATACCTATATTTGATGTTTCATAGACTCATAGAGAATTGTGGTATGACACCACTGTTTGGATACACACAACCCGGTGTCTTTAAGAAACTCTGTTTAAGTCACCCAGAACACCATTTATATGTAGATAAGAGGCCCAAATGTAGAGAAAAACGTCAGTTTTGCAAAATATCCATATTAGTGTGGACAGTGCAGTAGACTTACCGGGCCAGCTGCAGAATGTCCAGCAGCAGCTCTTTGTGTCCCTGGTCATCCTGCGACTGGCCGGTGTACAGCTGGAAAGACGGCTGCTGGAAGAATGGCAGCGCTTTGGCCAGAGCTCGCAGCTCTATCAGGTACAGGAAGTACAGGTTCCGGAGCCTCTTCGGCCCCTCACCGTCAGTCAACTCTGAGTCGAAACGCTGCCGAAATTCTGTCACATTGTGACCCCACTTCTTCTGAAACCAGCAGTCTGATGGAAGGGGGGTGGGGTGGGGTGGGGGAATGTGGAATGTGGGCTGATTAAATCAGGACAGTCAGTCAGTCTTCAGTGACCTAAACTTATAAACAGAGTTTAGACAGAACAGTTTTGATGTCATAAATTATATTATTATTATTACTATATATAATATATATAATTATGTTTTTTGGTGGCGCAATGGATGCTACTAACTACCAGCACACAATTTGGATGAATATTGATCTAGACCAGAGGTGCCCAAATTTCTGTTAAAACAGCCAGTCATTGTCTGGACAAGAGAAAAACTGCCACCAAAGTTATTTTTGTAAAAAAAATTGTATACATGCCAATTCTTTCTAGTAACATAAGGTACATGCACAGCACTTGAGCATTTCTTTAAAAGTAATATTAAAATACCCTCTACTTCAGAGCAGCAATATTTTATGGTTATTCCTTTTGTTGCTGTGTAAAAATTATATTGAGTGTCTAAGTGTGGAACAGTTACTATACCCTGAACTAAAAAGCCCAGAATGGACAAAACAAGGGTGAGGTGAGGGCAGAGTGGTATAATCTGCAACTTCACCACTAGATATCTCTAAAGAGTACTCACTGAACCTTCAACAACACTGTACTCACTGATTATGTGTTTTTTGCTTCACAAATTTACATTTCATAGTAATTATAGTTAGGATTTTATAGTACTTTCAAAATAAGAGGAAAATAAGCAAAAACTTCTCTAATGCCAAACTTGGTCCATGGGCCCCAAATTCAAAAGTGAGATAAAAGTAACATGAATTCTGTTCAAACGGAGGTTGCATTGCAAAAAATCTGACTTATGTCTGATCTGGACCACGTACAGAAAGACCCCATCAGAGCTGAAAAGATCAAATTCCATGTGATTTGTGCTCTTCACGCTGTCATAAACAAACAGACCTGAGACACATATGAGCAACAAAAAAATAAAGAATCAGATTTGGGCCTGATTTGTATGCACTCTGAATGTATCCACAGAGAATACAAGATGGAATGAGTCAATAAAAGTGTCGGCAGGTGTTTATATTTGTGCCTCACCATCCAGCAGGTATCTGGCACTCAGGTGTGTGTTGATGCTGGCGTGGAGTCCAGAGATGAGGCGATAGAAAGCCCTCTTCTCCACACACTGACCTGAGACACAGAGACACACACACAGTCCATGTTAAAGTCCATGTTAAACAGTGTCCATCAGTCATAAGCAGACATCAGCTTACCTTCCAGCCAGCTGTAGAAGGTCCTCGCTGCAAATAAACAAACCAAAGGCTGCTGTCAGACAGAGTAAAGTGAGGGGACTCGTGGTTGAGATGAACAGTAGGAACAGCTCACCTTCACTTCCTGTGCTGCTGTAAAATGCATTGGGATTTAATGGTCTTTTTACGGTGTAAGGTCTGTGAGAGGGAAACAAATACACATAAAACTACTAATCTAACTAAATCTACTTTATCTTTGGGCTCTTCAAAATTCCTTATTTTTTACCTCCTAACACAAGTCTGGATTATACAAACCACAGCAGGAGCAGGACTTTAAAAATGAAAGTTTTCCAATGTGAGATCAAACTTGTGTGTGTCAAATAAAAAAATTTATGACATCCCTACATCGACTACTGGCACATTATGACACGTTATGAATTGAATTAATAATCATATGTTTAGATAAACACTCATCTGACAGATCATAAAATACAGCAGTACATTGTAACTAAAAAACAGACAGATGATGCAGCTGTTACACACGTCATATATAACCGACGTCTATTTAAAATAACTGCTGCTCCTTGGGTCCTCACCTCGACTCCTCAGCTCGCATCTCTGTGAGGGTGGAGGAGATTTCTTAATCTATAGCCTACAGCTATTAAGAAATCAGCTTGAGGTATTTGTAAAGTTGTTTGTTAGATGTTGGATGTTAACATTTTTCTAACTGTGTCAATTCAACTTGAACTAAGCTAAAAAAAAGCGATACATTTGTGGGGGGTTTTTAATGAGCAGCATGAGTGTTGCAAACAGAAGCAGCCTCACAGCTAACAAGTCAGCTGTATGTTGATTCTTCTTATAAACACAGTGTGGTTTACTTGAAGCAATTCTCTTCATAGATGCTGTTCCAGATCTGCCAGGCCTCCGGTCCCCTGTAGCCCGTAAAACGCTCCGGGTTCAGCAACAGGTCGACATACTGGGAGTTTGGGGAATCCTCGTCTGGAAAACAGCAACAAACCAGTCAGCACCCACTCAGCAAAGAGAATGAAAATAAATGACAGAAGATGTGAAGCAGCAGAGAGAGACTAAAACACAAGCAGAGACAAGTCTCATGCAATAACCTGTCTGAAAACACCTATAAGCTACCAAAACCTCCCATCACATGGTTGATTTTCTACAGCTTGAAAACAGAGTCCAGAGAAGGTGATAGAATTCTTGTTTCCTGTCAGACCACTTGAATTAAAATATGCTGAAAGGTAATTTATTAGTATTTATTTGTCTGACAACTTTTTACTTTTGTTTCCTTCACTTTAACACAAATATCTGTACTTTCTACTCCTTACATTTGCAAATCAGCCTTGTTACTTCAGTTTTAACGCATTCGAGAGTTATTTTGCATTATTGCATATATCGCGAAGGATTTCCAATTACATAGATGGAATGATAAAACATGAAGATGAATGCATCGGTGCATCCATCAGTGCATATCGCAAGATAACAAGATGAAAATGACGTAAGACACGTAAGCCCTTCTAACCACATGATGCAGCCTAATCTATTTCCTCCAAACCAGTTTATTGGAAATATACGTCATTTGCATTTTCTTTTTTTCAGTTTCCTTCAAATTCACTGGGCATTTTATGGAAACACAGCTATTAAAAACTAATTTGGCCATTGGAGTGAAGTTAATGTTTATTATTTTATAGTTCATTATTTTATTCTAAATATTTAATAGTCATCACATTATATTAATATGACGTGAGGTTAAGTTTTATTTACACACACACACAGCTGCTAGAAATGTCCTTCAAAGGCCGACTTTTGGCTTTTATACTTTGAGGACATTTCAGAGCTTAAGTTTTCACTTTTGTTGCATAAAAACAGACTGTGGTAAAAGTAGATGTTTTTTACTGCAAGTATCTGTAATTTTTCTGGTGTAGAGAATGTGTATATTTTTGCCATCTCTGATCCAATCTTGAAATAGAAGAACAGTAGAGTCACTAAATCCTTCAAATGTATCCTTGTTTTATTTCTTTACCAAAATTATACAGATTTTTGTGTCAGTGCCTCCTACAAAAAATACAGAAAAAATGAAGACCCAACTGGTTTTCCTATTTATAGGTATGTGTTTGAGTAAAATGAGCATTTTGGTAATAACCCCTGAGGTCTAAGACAAACAAACTTTACAAACTCCAGAATAGTTGGGACATTTTCTAAAATGCAAACAATAACTGACAAAATTACAAAGAAAATATTTTCACTGTTTTCACTGGCCAACTTAATTGTATTTTGTAAATATAAACAAATTTAGATTTTGATCTAAATTTGGGGTTTGTAGTTCTCCTGGTCTCCTTCTGTAATAAGGCTTGTGTAGACTTGTGTAATGCACAATCAAGTTAGAATTATGTTTTTTGCTTCAATTTTTGGCTTTTGAAAGGTGTTCCCCTGAATTTTGGGAGTCAGGGGAAAAAATAAACAAGATGTAGCTTGTAAACTATTATCAGATGTAGTCAATTTCCATGTCAAAGTATCCAAATAAAACATGTAAAAATGGAACGACAACTATATATATCCACAGAATGCTCCATTAGCCCTGGGCCAATGTGCTTTACAATCCTCTCCAAATGTACAAAGTAGAATCTAGACATCATGTTTTACATTTATTCTATGTTTTTTTCATAATTTTGGTGCTTTCCTCAAAGTAGAACAGGACAGGGTTCCTTTATATACATTTTGCAGATGTGGCCCACTAGTAGATTATTGCCACGGCTGTTTCAGAATTTTAACTGTATCATGAGGTTGCCATCCCCCTCGTCTTCTCTATAAAAGACAAGCTGATGTCTGTAAACTGAGAGTTTTTAGCTGGTTTTAAATATCACTGTGTAAAATTTGCGGAGATTTAAACTTGTTTTTAGCATTAGCATCAGAAGTTTTATCTTGTTTTGTCTTGTTTCTGAGTCGAACACATTGATATAAATGCTGTCAGTTCCTGTAGGGAACTGTTGTGCTTGCTTTAAACCTGCTTTAAAAACCAATTCAAACTAAACTTACAACAAATAAAAAAGAAGACTAATTAAAAACCAAAAACCTTGATTATAATAAATGAATATTTGTATATTTCTGACAGATATTACCGTCCATCACGCAGAAGCGCTCCACCTCTTCGTCATGTTTGCTCCAGTCCAGCAGAGCCTCTCTATTCTTATCGCTGTAGAAGGAAACAGAGCAGTCGGTTGGTCAAAGCTCAGGAGATCGAAAATGCTGTCTTAAAATTATAGACATCCACAACTGTCGTAAAGCCATATGAACTTGTTCAGACTTACCTCAGAGAGACATCGACGGCTCCAAGATGCTCGGCCTTCTCACATTCATCCAGCTGCTCATTTGCTTCTGCTGAATACTAAACACACACACATCAAAACCTTTAGTTAAAAATAAACTGAGACAAAAATGATTTACTTTTATTATAATTTAAAAATGGGAAAAAAACCAAAAAACTAAGATATGTACTAAGTGGAGAAGGAAAACACTGTGGTGGTAGTGCCAGTGACTGCATTGTTAAACTTTTGTAGCACTTTTGAACCTTTGAACAAATATTTTCATAATGGTCAATTTTGTAATAATACCCCATCCCATACATATATAAAAAATGTGCAGAAATCTGGGGGTATTATTGTAGCATTATTTGCAAATGTGTGTGGATAGTTGTGTTATTGTATCTTAATCTGTGGGTCCGATTTAGTTTTTATAAAGATTTATAAATGTGTAAAAGAATGTCTAAATGCATATGGAGATTTGTGAATGTTATGAATCTGCAAATACGTATTCAGAAACGTTCTCTGACTAATCAGTGTTTTAAATGTATAAAAAACATGTATAAGCAAAGAGCAAATGTTTCATTTGTTGTGGCACGTGGTCTGGTTCTGCTCCCATTCAAACTGATTTCCACTCAGCGCTGACCTGGCTGTCCCATTCACAACCATTTATCTGCTTCGGAAGGCTTCAGTGTGGTTTGATATGATGATGGGCTGGACCTGGGATTTTTCAACTCAAGCACTGGCTTTTGTCTGTGTAGAAGAGTCTATCAGTCCTACATTAGGAGGAGCCCTTGAACACAACATGAAAGGGTCTTTCTGTGACAGGCTAGACTGCCATAGTATGGGTAGAGTTTGTTTCTGTATTTGAGATATAATAGGGACCACCAACAATGTGTGCTTGAAGGACATATAAGTAATTTATGTTCTACATTGAAAAAAATATATATACACAACACTTTTGTTTTTGCTACAATTTTAGATGGGCTGAAATCAAGATGTAAAACTTTATCTAAGCCACAATAGAGCTATTGCTCTCAAATTTTGCTCATAAATTTGTTCAAATTTGTGTTATTGAGCACTTCTGCTTTGCTGAGATATTCCATCCATCTGACAGATGTGGTTTATCAGGATGCTGATCAGACAGCATCATTATTGCACAGGTGTACCTTAGGCTGGGCACAATAAAAGGCTGCTCTAAACGTGCATGTCTACTTGTTGTATGTTGCTCGTATGTGTGTCCATGCTGACTCTATACATGGAGTTTCCCTTTGATACTGGCCATCATGACCATATGATTTCATTCCATCATGAATTTAATTTCTAAGAAAAGTGAAGAGTTCAATGAGTCACATGATTTTTGTTCACTCTCGGAGACAGAGAGTGAATGAAGAGAGAGAGAGAATGAAAAAAAGAGGATTTTTTTTTGCATGTTTGATATTCAGATACAGTCTAGACAAGTGTGAGTTAAGTAAAATCCTGCTGGTACACAACATCAAATGAACTCCCACAGAGTTGATTTTAAACACTTTTTCAGGGTTTATATAGCTCCACACTCTCTAGAACCTAATTAACATTTCCAACATATTAAACATTTAACACTGTGCCAGAGTTCCTTCTTCAACTCACTAAACAGAGTTAAAGTAACACTAAACCTGGGGACTTCCACAGTCTTTCACAGTTTGAAAAGACTAGTACAATACACTAAAAGACTGGTCAGATTTTTGTATGATGACTGAAACACTGGAGATCACACAATTAACTGTGCCTGGTCACAGACTGCATGATTTGTCAAACCAACTAAAGCCAACTGAATGCATCAAACTCTTGTGCAAACTCTCACAAACATACCATTTGGTGGTGGTAATTCATCAATTTGTTGTTTGCCAACCACCAATAAAACATTAAGAGGAGGAAGAAGTAGTAAACAAACATTGATGATAATCAACTCGCTGCTGCTGTTATCTGCGCAGCTATTTTGCAGATTCACGTCTTCACCCCTCACACACTAAGAGATTTTTGTGCCAACTAGCCATGCTGACTGTCCCACTAGTGTAGACTGGTGCAGACTTTGCCTAACTGGAAATCATGGGTAAAATCTGCCAAAAAATCCTGTAGTGTGTCCTCAGTTTAAGGGGTTAGACAAGTCACACTGCTGAGATGCAGTTTTTTTGTGTTGACTCTGAGCCCTGTGTGGGTGTGATGGAGAAGCAAAGCCATAACACTGTGAGTGACAAACCCTGTGTCAGCAGAGATAGGGTGGGAATAGAATGGTAGAGAGATGTCCTACAGCAGCAGCAGCAACTACAACGAGTTTATCACCCCTCCCCATAATAACTTAGCTCGCAGCAGCAGCAAGCTAAGTTATTGTGGGGAGGGGTGTTGTGCAATGCATGAATGATCACATGAAGACAGAGGGTTCACATTTCTTGGGTTGGTCCTGACTGACTCACCTTGCTGTGGGGTGAGGACCGGATCACCTCTGGCACGTCGTTCTGTGAGCACACACACATTTAGTCAGTCTGATGTGAATAAAGCCACCAGGTTTGTTTCCAGGTGGATCAGAGGAGGAACTCACAGGAGAGCAGGGCTCCACAGCACAGTCCTTCAGAACACAGTGGCTGCTGGCTGTCCAGAACGGACATGGCTTATTCAGGTTTACCTGTGGACAATCAAGCCCCAAACATGTCTTGAGCAGGGAAAAAACTGTTAACCTGTGTCTGACACCATCAGGATAGCTTACCTTGTAAAACCTGAAATAGTCCAACTCCAGAAGAGTTTGAAGTTTTGGGAAAAGTCTGTTGTTGTTGAAGCCATCGATGGTCTCCACATCACATGCGCAGTCATCCAGGTCACCTGTGACCTTAGTTGAAAAACATGCAATAGGTCACATTCAGTGTTTATGGCATATTTACGTCTCCAACTACTATCAGAACAAAAACATATAGGGCTATACAATATGGACAAAGTGTCATATTCCAATATTGGTTATTTCATATCAAGATAAAGATACATTTTCTGTAAATTCAATGAATAAATAGTTTATCTAAAATGACCACATGAGAAAGGACTACTTCTAATTCCATTTGAATTGTATACACTCAACAAATAAAAGATACATATATTTGATATAATTGATATTACTAATATCAATTATAAAAATCGTATTCTTAAAACGCCATGGGAAACCGTGTGTGCCACCTTGTAATACACAATAGCACTTGGTTTTATGGCTCTTAGTCTTCAGAAAAATGTCCCATTTAGTCTTATTTTCTATCTCATTTTTCCTGACTGCATTAGGTGATCACTCATAATACTTTTCCACAAAAAGTTAAGTGTATTATTTTGATTCTAAGTCAAACTGTTAATAAAATAATGCCTGTAACCGTTTGGTACTATAGCTTTATCGTTTTAGCTGCAGCACCTTTGATGTTTTGAGACCAATGAGTTTAGTCCCTTCTTCTATCCTAGAGATCTCAGACCAAACAAAAAAGGATTGTTTCATCTACAGTGAAGGACATTTGTAGCAACAATACAATAACACGATCAGTGTTTGGCTGCTAGTATTTTAATAGCCGAAGATGTAAAACCTTATTTGTCCCATTTTGTCTGACTTCACCCAATCATACTTCAAAGTAAGACACTTTGGACGAGGCTTGGTTTTATCAGGAAATTAACGGCACAAATAGTGTGGGCATAGATGTAGAAAAGTAATCTACTTTGACAATTAAAAACAGTTGAGTTTCTAGTAATGGAAAGTGTGAAAATAGACTGCATCACAGCTAAATGTTGAAACACTGTGTGTTGAAGTAAACATAAAGCCTGCCTAAAGAACCTGACAGCAGCTCGTACAGACCGGTGTTCCCAGTTGACTGGCGATCACGTTGTCTGGTGAGGTTTGAGTAAATCCAGATGAAATCCAGATGTCACAGCTGCAGATTCGTCATATATTCACACAGTTGTGATAGCCAAAACTGACTTTAAAATGACACAAAATGCTAAAAACACGTACGCTCAGTGCTCCGCGCCACACAATTCAACTACTAACGACTGTAACACATTTTTTACCTCTGTTTTATCATTTTCAGGAGTAGCAGGCCCACCGTGTTATCTGTCAAGTGACACATACTGAAGACATCACTGACAAACGTCAGCATCATCAGTAGATGTAAAACGCAGATTGATATCAATATCGTCTACAGATGAAAATACAGAACATGCTATCCATAAAATATAATGGGAATGTTATATACATATACATACATAAACTGGACCAGGACTCGATACCAGCGCATCTCAAGATAATGAGTCTGAAGCGGGTGCGCTCCTTGCCAGACCACCGATCAGCTTGATCAGCTCACCGCCTCACCTGCACAAATCATACTCTGTCAGCTGTCACACACCTGGTGATCATTTAATGTATACGCCCACGTTATCTGGTGATATTCACTCCCATGGGGAGCACCACGCCTAAGTTAACTGGTGATAGTTACGCCTACGTTAACTGGTGATAGTCACGCCTACGTTATCTGGTGATATTCACAACAAAACACAGGCACATCAGTAAATCATGAAATAAATAAACCGTTGACAGTCAAACCTGTAGGCCATAGAGTGTACAGGTGTAGTGTATTGTTTAATGTCTTAATGTTGGAACAGCCTTTGTCTTTTTCTTTCCAGACTGAATGCACACGATGTGAATGGTGGTATCATACGAGCTGTGCTGGCCACCCACCTGTTTTGGTGGATTTGTATTGTCCTGCCTGTGATGTGATCAAATAAATGTGAATACTTATTAGGAATATTTGTTTGTAAATTGATTCAGATGGGAGCCAAAATGTGAGGAACAGCTAACAGAATGAACACGTTTTCTGTGAGAAGAGCCACATGCTTTTCAATTTCATAGGTAGCGTGCTACGCACAGCATTCGACTGGTAACTATTTATTAGGCTGAAATACGCCGTTTCGAATCCCATTATGGGAGGATGATTTCTATTTTTGTATGTATGACTGTACGGATGACTGTTTTCAAGATTCAACATACGTATTGTCATATGCAGCCTTTGTCAAAACAAAGGTTGAAACATTCAAAGAAATTCTTACTTTGCCAGTCTCCCTTCAAGCACAGAACAAGTTAGACAAAGATGGATGTGTCTTTTGCATTAAACTGGGCTGTTTACGCTTTTCTGCACTGTCCATTAGGTTTCATTACCCGTCACAGATACACAGGTAGGGCTAGTTTATGTGGAAATGGCCATTAACTCGTGTCTATGTTAAGTTGTGACTATCACCAGATAATATAGGCGTGGTGTTCCCAGTTAACATGGGAGTGAATATCACCAGATAACGTGGGCGTATACATTAAATGATCACCAGGTGTGTGACAGCTGACAGAGTATGATTTGTGCAGGTGAGGTGGTCTGGCAAGGAACGCACCCGCTTCAGAATCATTATCTTGAGATGCGCTGGTATCGAGTCCTAGTCCAATTTATGTTTGTAACATTCCCATTGTATTTTATGGATAGCATGTTCTGTATTTTCGTCTGTAGACGATACTGACATCAATCTGCGTTTTACATCTACTGATGATATTGACGTTTGTCAGTGATGTCTTCAATATGTGTCACTTCACAGATAACACGGTGGGCCTGCTACTCCTGAAAATGATAAAACAGAGGTAAAAAATGTGTTACAGTCGTTAGTAGTTGAATTGTGTGGCGCGAAGCACTGAGCGTAAGTGTTTTTAGCGTTCTGTTTGATTTTAAAGTCAGTTTTGGCTATCACAACTGTGTGAATATATGACGAATCTGCGGCTGTGACATCTGGATTTCGTCTGTATTTACTCGAACCTCACCAGACAACGTGATCGCCAGTCAACCTGGAACACCGGCAACACAAATCTAAATAGCCTTTTTAATTGTTCAAATTGCCAAGCCCCACGTTTACATTGAATATTTTGATTCAGATTTTAAGATAAGCTATACATTCTGAGTTGGGTTAAACATTTAGGCTATATGGTTGATTATTACAGGTGTGTCTGCTGAATAGGTGGATACCTGATGGTTCACCTGCTCGGGCGTCTGCCACATCATCCTCCCACTCATCTTGTCTACCGCTGCCCTTTTTATTACAAAAATAAAGCAAAAATGCCAACACATTGATGTATTAAAGTTACAGGCTACGAATTACCTTTTTCTTTTTCACAGCACTTTTGAATGAAACCCCAGTTTCAAACAGCTTTGGTTGCCATGAATTAAATGTAGCCTATAGCGACTCCCAAGGGCCATGGCCTCAAACTGCGGAGGTAAACATAGCCTACCTTTCTATCTGTATGCGTTTTTATTGTTTAGTTTAGGACACATGATATGGGATTTCCCATTTTCCCAGTTCTTTCCTATTTTTTTTCCTATTCATTCCCAACACTCATGAAGTACAGGTTTACATCACTGGGGAAAGGCCTGAGTGGGAGACGTAGCATAACACATCGTGTCCAAAGTTTATGGGGTTCCAAGTAATTCGGATAGATCCACATTAGGTCTGACTAAATATTAGTCTATTTTCTTCATTAGTGTTCCTGAGTGTTTCATACAATATTTGCAAAACTGATTGAGGCTGCTAATAGCATGGAAAAAAAGTAGTACAAAAAAATAGGAAACCCCCATATGAGTAAGTCAACTAAACAAGAAAAAAAAACATACTGATAGGTTTGCCTCTGCAGTTTGAGACTATGACCATTGAGAATCACTATAGGCTACGTTTAACCCTTGTATGGCATTTCAAATTT
>JAPQRN010000748.1:0-15419 GCA_037367275.1 Coranthus polyacanthus | reverse complement strand
CTTTACAATGCATTTATAGCAGATGGATGGCTCCAGTGTTGTGTGTGCTCGTTATTCGGATTCCCAGCCTCCCCCGCTCATTTGTCGGTGAGTCTGATTGGTCCTCATTCCTCCTGTCAGCTCCTTTAATTGATCCTCCAGGTGAAATACACCTGACCTCTGACATCATCAGACAGTGATCAGATTATCAGTTATTGATCGTCTTCTTCTTTCATCTGCAGACGACTTTGAGTCCAAGTATTCGTTCCATTCTCTGGACGATTTCCCTCCTCCAGATGAGTACCGGCACTTCACCAAGATCTACCCCAGCAAGGCCAACAGAGGTACGTCAGGTCAGAGTTCACACGGAGGTACGTCAGGTCAGAGGTCACACACACAGACCTCTGTGATGATCTTTAACATCTATCCATAGACTGACACATTATGATGCGAACATTAACTAAATGATGGTTTTGTGAGATTAGTGACAGTTTGAGGTGTTGTGACAGATGAGGTGCATTTACAGTAGCTCTACAGTCATGTAGCTGAACTATGGACCAAACACACATGACGTTTTATATCTCTTTTCTTCTTTATATCGTCAAAACCTGAGGTAAAAATAATCAAACTTTGTGCTTATCACAGTGAATCTTGACTGAATCGCGTGATAAATGTTTAACTTGGTTAAATCGTATAATAAACTGGTGTTTTGTTCTTTCCTGCAGTGATCCGAGGAGCTCCTCCTCTGCCTCCTGTCGGCAGGTGAACCACAAACACATCACTACCATCACATCACCTCCATCCATCTGATGATCTGCAGCTTCATCATCATCACCTCCTCATCTCCGCCTCATCTGAGCTCACGCCGATTGGCTGACAGATGGACCAATCAGAGCGCAATGGAGGAGCCGACGAGTTGAAACCGATGTGATGGAAACACAGACTCTGATTCATCTGCAGCTTCTTCCCTGTGGTTTTTATTTTTGCACTTTCTGCACTTTTAGTTTAAAGATATGATGCTCCTCAACTGTGGGAGGAGCCTAAAGAAAAACAAGAAGAAGAAGACGATTAAAGAAGTACAAGAAGAATAAGAGTCTGGAGCTGAAGCTGCTGCAGACTTTCACTGATGGATGACGAATTACACTGAGGTAAATGAAGTGTGTGAACAGTCGGAACAACTTCTGATTGATTTAAAGGAACAGTTCAACATTTTGAGGAAAACATCTGTTTCATTCTTGCTGAGGCTTTAAGAGAAGATGGACGTCTTTCTGTTTTTCGTCTGAAGAAGCTTTACACACATTACACTGTTCATCAAACAAAATACTGCTCATCTGTGTTTATGTTCAGGTTTAGTCTCCAGTTTGTTCAGTCAAATGAAATATAACAAACACGAGAAGAGAAGACATGCATGACTTAAAATAATACATAAAATCACTAATTGTTTCCTGCAGCTCCTTCAGAATAAAAGTATTTGAAGGCTTTTATTGTGAAAAATAGACATGAGAATGTTCAGGACCGTAACGACTCTTCAAGTCCACGGTCCGGGTCCAGTTCAGACCCTGGTTCTGGTTTTCATCTGTCAAATTTCATTCAGTCTCAGTTTCAGAACCGTTACAGCCTTTATTTACAGTTATTTACAGACCGTCACTCACTTTATTTACAATAAATGAACAGGGTAAAGTCCAAGTTAAATAATTTAGTTAAAGATTTAATGAGTCTCCAAATCCACCGTTTGGTTCAGATTTCATAATACTATAGTTAACTACTGTATATTATGTATATGAACTGTAGTTTGGAAAATGAAGAACATGAATGAACACTGTGAAGGTCGATTCACTTTAAATGAACATCATAAAAGGAAATAAAACTCTGGTATTTCTGATGTTAAACTAAGATGATGATGAAGATAAAGCAGTGACTGGACGTCGGAGATGTTTGACTCATTTCATCTTTAATAAACATGTCAGGGCAAAGTGTATTTAACTCAAATGACAACATCTCTGATGAACAGTTGAATGTTCAGGATGTTTAATCAGATGCACGAGGATGCGTCCGGACTATTTTCAGTGGCGGATGAATCCACGTGTAGTGAGTCCAGATAATCGTCACATGGAATCCAGCTGCTTATGTGACAAACACATGTTGAACTGTTCCTTTAATGACTAACTGAAGGTCACCTGACCCACAGGTAAACTGAACAGCTGATCAACACCTGACAAGGACCGGATAGAGGACAAGGACAGGTTTCAGCTGGTCTTGGACGTTTGTGACAGAAACTGAATCTGAGGTGACTTTAAAGTGCCAAGACGGACAGAACTGAACAGAGAAGCTCATACTGACCCTCCTGGACCCACCTGGACTCTCCTGAACCCACCTGGACTCTCCTGTCCTGCTGTAGGTCATGATGGACTAAAAGATGAAAAGACAGTTGCAGGTTTTAGATCCAGATCCACAAACACTGTGTTCACTGAAGAACAAGACGTGTGAATCCTGATCCTGTTGAATGTTTACATAAACCCAGACCGATGTAAAACCTCCAGCATCGTATCAGGGACCGTTTAGGTCATATATGTGCTGAACACGTACCTGTATGTGTCTCTGTGTGACACACATGTATATGATCTATGTCATATATGTGTATAGGTCACGTATGACCTGCAGTAGATCAGACGTGGAGACACATGAACCGGTGTTGAAATATATATATAAAAAATACACTTCAACAACACACACCGACACTTTGAAGAGAACTTAAGTGAACTGTCCACACGGTCCAACAACAACTAGGGTTTGACTCAACGTTTGGAGACGTTTTACCTTCTAGTGTCAACAGACATATTTAGTCAAACGAATCTCATGTCGACAGAATTATTTTTGAAAATGGAGGAAAAAACCAATCCTGTTGTTGACCACATGAAGCTCTCGACGCGTCTCAACACATTATTTTACTTCTTGTTGATTTGACTTTAGTCTCAGAATATTCCAGTTTTGATTTGTAAATTTGTGGGTTTTTTTCTTCTAAATTTAACACGTTAACCTCCGTCTTCTGACTCACGTATAATTTAATTTTTTACATAAATTGGCTCAAATACACGTTGTAAAAATCCAGTGGAAAGATGTGTTATTTTTTGCAGTGTCTGGTTTTATGATATTTGAATAATTCTTCTGTTTTATGTCTCTGTGATTTGATGAATAATCATCATGTTTGTTTCTTCAGTGAACACGGTGTTGACTCCTCATCCCCTTCCGTCCTTTCCGTCCCTCCTCGTCTCCTATAACCTCGTCGTCTTCTCTTTAAAACATGTTTAAAACGTGTGATGACGACGCCTTTCGTTTCACCCGCAGCTTAACACAATTTACCCACAATCCACAGCTTTTAATGTGACGACAAGAAAAAAACACATCGGAACAAATTCTGACTTTTCACGAAGAAAAAGCTGAAATTTAACGAAATGAAGGAACGAAAATGTGACTATGTTTGAAGACGGCGTTTATCAGCTGAAAGAGAAGGAAAAATATCACAGAGTGAAGTTTGTAATGTTGAGAAAAACATAAGAAAACCTCATATTGTGAAACTAATGAATGAAGAACAAAGAAAAACGAACTGAACAAATCGATGAGAATCATTCAATAAGTAAACGTTACAAGAAACAAATAATAAAAAATAAAAGTCAGATGAGATTTTTAAAATAAACCTGTAACTTTTACAGAAAATGGGCCTGAAAATATGTTGTAATAAATAATAATAAGAAGCATAATTAAAGAAAATAGTCAGATAAATAAAACAAAATATGAACAAAATGTTACAGAATAGTTCGAAACAAAACATTCAGAGAAAAGTCATAAAATGAAGGAAATGAATCATACAATATACAAATGACGATTTATGAATAAAGTAATAAAAACCTGTCACTTTATTCATAAATTCATCGTATTTTCAAACTGTCTTTTTCTCAGTGTTGCGTCACATTCTGAACGTTTTTTTTTGTGATGTTGGTTTGATTCTTATGTTTATTGGTATCACGTGATCCGGTTCTGATCCAGACTCCAGTTCTGATCCAGACTCCAGTCTCTGATCTGGACTCCGGTTCTGATCTGGACTCTGGTTTCTGATCCAGACTCTGGTTTCTGATCTGGTCTGCGATCCGGACTCCAGTTCTGATCCAGACTCCAGTCTCTGATCCAGACTCCAGTCTCTGATCTGGACTCCGGTTCTGATCTGGACTCTGGTCTCTGATCCAGACTCTGGTTTCTGATCTGGTCTGTGATCCAGAGACAGTTCTGATCCAGACTCCAGTCTCTGATCCAGACTCCAGTCTCTGATCCGGTCTCTGATCTGGACTCTGGTTCTGATCCGGACTCTGGTTCTGATCTGGACTCTTTGTGCTCCAGGTGGTTTTGAATCTCATCATATTTTCCTGATGAACGATGTTTGTTTGTCTTCATCGTCCTCATCGTTTGCCTTATGAACAGTTTGTTGTAAATTAATCAACGTGTCGTCAGTTGACTTTGTTCAGTAACAGGATGAAATGTGTTTCATTCAGTGTTTAGTCCTGATTCTGTAGCTTCATGTGAATCTGGATCTGGTCTGATCCGGATCCAGTCGAACCGCATGCTCTTTAATTTACTGAAACTGAAACAAACCTGAAATAAAACCGCCATCAGTTCATGAGTCTCTGTTTATTAAACTGAACTTTGTTTTAAAGTTTTTTCACATAAAGTTGTTGTTTTTAGATCAGATTTAGTTACAGTAAAAACCACTGTTTTAATATTATAATAAAACTTTATTTACTTTACGATGATAAACAGAAACAAAACAAAAATGAAATGTTTTATTTTCAGTTATATTTATAGATTTTTAATTATTTAAAAAAAGAATAAAAGTAAATACAGTCATTATCTAAAAACCTGGTAAATTGTAATATATCTTCATTTCATTATTTAATAAAACAAACTTTCAATCAAATAAGAATAAAAATAGAAAACATCAAAAAGTCAAAAATGAATCATTACATGTATATTTTTTCATTGTTTCTTTATTAATTCATAAATATTTAAACCTGTTTTCATGAATCCATGTGGAGAAATAATCAGACTGTAATTAAATGTATTCATAAATACATTTTAAAAAAATTCTCATAACATTAGGACAGGTTTGGATGAAATGACAGATTTTCGTCAAATCCATCTTTATTTGTGTCATTTTCGTTTTATTTCTCATCAGTTCTCACATCAGTTATTGTCTTTAATTACAAGGTTTAAGGACATTGTGCTTAATCACAAAAATAGTCGGAAAGTTTATTCAAATCATAAAACGTTCAAATGGGTAATTAAGTCAATAAAGTGAGTTTCTCTTTTCGCCGCTAGAGGGCAGACGTTTATTTTGAAAGCGACGCCAGGTCACGAACCGGAAGCACATGTTTCCCCAGGAAACAGCAGTCCACCATGTGCAGACCCTAGACCTGATCCGGGACTTCAGGGTTTGGAGATTTTTGTGTTCAATCTTTACTTTTGTGGATCCTGATCTGATGGAAGGAAACTTTATCAAAGTGCCGGGTTCACAGGACCCGGGTACGGTTAAAAAGAGGCCCCGGAGCCGCGGGTTGGGCCCCGCGGAGGAGGAGGAGGACCGGAGGCAGAAGAACCTGAAAAGACTGAAGACTCTGGGTGAGAAGGACGGATCCGTCCGGCTCCTGGAGGACCTGGTGTTCGGGACCGAGGACGAGCTGCTGGACAGACTGGGCCAGGTGAGACCCGATACCGGACCGGACACAGAGTCCGGCTCAGACCCTCTGATTCCAGTCTCTGCTGAACTGAAAACATCAAGTCGTTTTTCATAAACGTCTCGAATCAGATTCAGTTTCAGAAAATATGTGAAAATGAAACATTTCTGTAAAAATCAGGTTCATTTATTAGATCTTTTAGTGTTTATTGACATTTTTGTCTCTGAAAATGTCAATGAAGTCAGATTTTTAAAGTGAGGTTTAGTTTAAAGACATGAAACGTGAACAGGTTGAACCCGATCGATAACGTGATCAGACTCATTGTGACACTTCAGTGATGAACTGAGGTCAGTGTTTAATGTAAATGTTACTGAACCAGATCCAGGATCAGGTTTTAAAAGTCAGTCACATGTTGTTAAAGGACATCTTTGTATTTATTGTATTCATTTGTTTTTGAAAAACATCTTCAGATCAGAACCACATGAGGAAACGTCCAGCATCCGGTTCAGATTATTCCTCACGGATCAACTCATATGAACCAGTTTTGCTGAAGGTCTCGTTCGACTTCATCAATGAACAGATTTATGTCTCATTGTTTATTCCTAAATAAACATCCAAATGTTTTAGTCAAATTACAGCAGCATCCGAATGAACCCTGGGTTTACGTTTCAGACCAGACCTTCACACACTCGCACTTTGAATCTTTCACTAATTTCAAATGGTTCGATGAACACATTTATGAAATCAACCTGGTATTTTCATGTCGATGTCACGTGATCAGAAGGAATCACAGAACTCGGCTACAACTCGATCACGTTTTCAGACCCAGGTTTACAAATACCCCAAAACCCTGTAGACTCAGTATCTGAACAGACCGGTTTAGAAAAAGAACAACACTCCTCTTCTGTTTTAATCAGAAGAACTTTGGGAAACGCAGACTTGTAGACAAACCATTTAAAGTTCCAGACCTGAGAGTCTAGACCAGGACCAGGACCCGCCGGGCTGTTGAAAGTGTCCCATGTTTCACTGAAAATACGATTGTTTGACTTAATAAAAAGACGGTTGAGACTTAACGTCACCAGATGACGTGAACTTTTATGTTGTTTCAGACCATCTCATCCAAAGTCCACACCGTTTCCTAGTCCACGTGGTGGGTTTTCTGGGTAAACTCGTTTTCAGTTCATGGTTCTTTGTAAGATCTTGTGTCTCGACTACAGATTCTGTTTTAGTTGTGAATGTTTGAAATAGTGAATTCTGGAAGTTTTACTTTACTGTTTGTTTTCTGTAGATTTAAATCCTCAGTGTTTTATTGATCTGTCTTCATCTCTGATCAGGAGGATGAGGATGATGAACACACTGACACTCTATTGGTTGAAGGAGATCAGGAGTCGGACCAATCAGAAGCTGAGGACGAGTCTCATCTACAGCCAAGAGCCGCCTGGGTGGACGAGGACGACGAGCTGGAGGAGGAGTAAGTGTTGCACCTGTAGACCTCACCTGTAGACAGGGTATGACATCATAACCTTTACCTGTGTCTGTATCAGGCTGGACATGAAGCATCGTTACCGTAGAGACCTGATCAAAGGGGAGGCAGAGTCAACGATGAGCAAAGAGAAACTACAGGAGAGGATGAGAGAACAGTGAGTAACTTCACACACACCTGTAAACACATCGCGCACACCTGTATAGGAGAGGTTTTACATATGGATTCTGGTCTACATTAAACCTTCTTAACTAACAGGAGTCATAACATCTCTGATACTAAATAAGAAGGAATAGTTATTGTAATTAACTGTGTGCTTCAGGTTTCAGAAGTCAATGGGAGGAACTCCAAAATGGGCTGAGACTGACAAGAAGAAGAAGAAAGGTAAAAGAAAAACAAACCAAAACGAGATGTCAAAGGATGTTAAAGTTTTCACCACCTTTAATGATTCATCACTTCTTGTAAAACACAGACTGAAGGAGACGCTGTTTTCTGTTTTATTTGAGCAGATTTTTGGAGTTTTTCTATAGTTTGTATGTATGTTCATTTCACTGAAATGGAATATTTGTGTCTTTGCTGTAGATGAGGATGAGGATGAGGATGACGACTTGCTTAGGAAGACGGGGAATTTGGTGTCGTCTTCAGACAGTCTGCCCAGCGGAGTCCTGAGGGTCAGTACCACTAGGGTTTCATCCTGGTCAGGGTTCAGGACTGGGAGAAGGTTGACTACAGGTTCTGACAGAAAGACGTCATGAAGTTGATGAGACTGATTCAAGAATGAAACACTCATCCTGAAGAATGTGAATCAGTTGTAATTTAGCTAAGTTAACGACCACTAACTTAAACTACCGGGTCGGGTTCAGGACTCAAACTACCGGGTCGGGTTCAGGACTCAAACTACCGGGTCGGGTTCAGGACTCAAACTACCGGGTCGGGTTCAGGACTCAAACTACTGGGTTGGTTTAGGAAAAGGTCATGGTTTGGGTTCAAATAGACCAGTGAAACCCTTTCTACCAGAAATCCCTGAGGGCAAATGTTGCCATATTCATAATCTGATCCATAAGCCCCGCCCCTTGCCATTAAAGCCCCGTCTTCCTGTCTCTTCAGCTGAAGAAGTGTGTCCATGCCAACAGTGCCCGTCCATCAGAGGACAGACTGACCTCAGTTCAGTTCCACCCCTCTGCTCAGGTCGTCATGACGGCTGGACTTGACCAATCAATCTCCCTCTTCCAGGTAAACATCTGACAGCTCACACATATCTGAGGCTCAGGTGGACCAGGACATGTGACTTTAACATTTTACTTCCTTCAGGTGGACGGCAAGATGAACCCGAAGATCCAGAGCATCCACCTGGAGCGTTTCCCCGTACACAAAGCACAGTTCAGCCAAGACGGACACATGGTGATCGCAACGAGTCTGAAGAACAAGATGTTCTACCTGTACGACATGATGGAGGGACGTGTGTCACCTGTCCACACTGTCAGAGGTCAGTCTCACCTGTCCACACTGTCAGAGGTCAGTCTCACCTGTCAGAGATAAAAGCCTGTGTTTGTGTCCAGGTCTGAATGAGGCCAGAGTGAAGGAGTTCTCGGTGTGTCCTGAAGGAGGCGCTCTGCTGCTCACTGGAACCAATGGATACCTGCACCTGCTCACACTGAAGGTCTGTTTCTTCTTCTGCTGTTTGTGGTGCTGTGTCTGGGGGTGGGGCTTAAGGAATCAACAACAGCACATTAGAGTGTAATACCACAGACGCCACTAGATGCTGCTCCCATAGACTTCCATTGAACTTCTCGGTTGATATATACAGTTCAAGTAGATGTCAGTTTAGTTAAAGTTAGAGTTTATGTTGATTTAGTAGATTTCAAAACATAACAAGGAGACGTCATCAGTAAAAGAGAAAATAATTCAAACCATAACGTGGTTGTACATAAAACTGTGTGTGTTTTCAGACGAAGGAAGTTGTTCGCAGTATGAAGATCAATGGAAACATCTCTGGTGTTGCGTTTTCTCACGATGGCAGTAAAGTCTTTGCTGGATCAGGTGAGTTTGACCTGAGTGACATCACTTCCTGTCAGCCATGTGATTAACCTTTAATCACTAAAACGCAGAAACAGCATTTTATCTGAAAAATCAGTAACAGCTCTTCTTCTACTCTGTTTATTCCAGTCATGTGTAATGTAGCCCACAGCGCCACCTTCTGACCATACGACACACACTGTTCACTTCAAACCTGTTTATGGAAACACATAATTCAAGTGTTAATGTGTGTGTTACTGTGTTAATGTGTTTATACATGTGTGTTACTCAGAGGATGGGGAGGTGTTTGTGTGGGACATCGGCAGCGCTCGTTGTGTCCACAGGTTTTCAGACGACGGCTGCGTGAAGGCCACGTCCATTGCTGCTTCACCAAACGGACAGTACCTGGCCTGTGGGTAAGACACGCCCCCTAAAGCCTCCTCTCTGATTGGTTCGGGATTTCTGTTGGTCGTTAAAATGTCCGATCATCTGAATTTCAGGCCATGAGTGTCATTTTTCCCCTTACGGGATCAGCTCGGCTTGAGTCTGTTTTGGTTCCAGCTCATTGCATTTCTTCTGCAGGTCTAGAACCCCCTCAGCGCAGCTGGTCCTCATAGTGACACAGTGTAATCATATTGTGATGTCATATTCAGTGTGACGCAGACGAAGAAACTTATAACTGTATTTTTAAGTTTCAAAAAAAGTCTTAGTGTTAAGATTTTTTCAGGTGAGAATGTAGTGGTTGATTTATTTAGATCGAACCAACGTTTTCACTGTTGCTTAGTTTGACCCAGCAACAATTCTGGATCAACCAATCAGTGATCGGCATGATGTTTAGTATCTCTTCAGCTGTTTGGAACCTCGGCCAAGATGGTTCTATGAATGGGACCTGGTGGGACATGTAATATAAATGTAAAAGTCTGAGTTAAGTCATGTCGAGTGGAGCTGATTCGTCAGTGGAAAAACAGCATTTGTGACTTAAAACATCCTGAATCTGTGTCAGACAGGTCTTAAAATGGATTTTGATTCTGAAATTAATATTACTTTTCTAAAGTTTAATTAACCTCATTGTCTTTTTAAATGTGTCTTTAAAAAGTCGTATTTTTATCTCTGTTATTAAAATCATGTGTCACTGGTTTTCGTCATCGACTAGTGACCTGGTTCAGTAACATGTTTACTTGTTGTTTCTTTCAGCTCTCAGTCGGGCGTGGTCAACGTCTACTCCCAGGAGGCGTGTCTAAAGTCAGCCAATCCCAAGCCTCTGAGAGCGGTGATGAACATGCTGACCTCGGCCACCTCTCTGACCTTTAACCCCTCCTCTGAGATCCTGGCCATGGCGTCGAGAGCCGAGGACGAGGCCGTGAGGCTGGTGAGTCGAAGTTTAAACTGAGAAACAGACTCACGATTCAGTTCAGTTTTATTGTGCATGGTTATCTCAATGCACTTCACAAATCTGTCCGTGTGGTGTCGTTTTTGCGTCATATTCGTATGGTGTTCATCGGCTGCTTCTTTTAAAGTTGAGACGATGCTGCTGATTGGTCGTGTAAGATCATGTGACTGTGCTCTTCGTCCTCAGCTCCACCTGTCCAGTCTGTCTGTCTTCTCCAACTTCCCGATCTCCAAGAGGAAGCTGTGTTACAGAACCAGCTGCCTCAGCTTCTCCCCTCACAGCGGCTTCTTCTCATTGGCCAATAACAAAGGCCACGCCCCCCTCTGGAGGTGAGTCTGTGTTATTTGTGACGTGCAGCGTCTTCAGGACAGATGTGACGTGTGGTTTCATCCCTGACTCTGTGTTTTCCAGGTTACTGCATTATAAAGACTTCTGAACAGACAAATCTGCACCAGTAAAACCAGAACCAGAACAGAAACCTGTGGACCTGCTCACATCACCTTCTGTGTCTTCATTATTTGTATGAAGTGATTGTATAAAAGAACTGATATGTGTGTGTTTTTTCACCTACGACTACAACTACTGAGAAAAGCAAAACTGTTTGTAACGAGACAAACTGATTCTCAGTGAATAAAAGTGTATTTTTGAGTCGTTTAAAGTCACAGAATGACCTTCACCACGTTCAGAACCACGTTTAGAACCACATTTCACTCACATACCCACCAGAGGAGGTCGGTCTGTGTTTATATATGTATACATTTTAAATAGGGAAACCACAAAACAATGAAGTATATGACATCACACGAACTGACTGAGTTTAATTTATTTTAAATAGTTCTGGTGTACGATTAAACCAAACCATACATGGGGTTTATTGAGAATTTTCCCTTTTTTAAGGTTGAATTATTTGGTACAAATGTTATACGGTTACACCACATGACATTACCTTCATTCCACAAATGTTCTGTCAAAAATGATGAATGAACCCTTAAGTTTTATAGTAGTATGAAAAGTAATTTAACCTGTTTAAAAGTAATTAAACCATAAGGACATACAAAATAAATAAATGGATCAAAAGGACCATCCAGACCCTTACCAAGTCCAAAAGCCAGGGTCTGTCCTTCTCTTGGGTCAAAGGTCATTAATGATGAAAAGTACAGTGAGGTTTTGGATCAACACATGCTGCTTCAACACAAAGTAAAACCACATTGAGCCACATTACAAAGACCTGGACGAGGAAGAGGAGGGTGCAGGTTCTGGACTGGTCTAATGTGGTCCACGCTGGTCCACATTAGAGAACATAACGTGACGTCGAAGACCCCGAACTGTTGAACATCTTAAGACTGGTTTACATGAGAAATGAGACAACATGAACCTGAAACAAACAAACATCACAAAACATTTACTGTCACAACCTCATATGGAACCTGTTATGTGATGTTTGTTTTTCCCATGATGCAGCGGGGTTGGTGTCATTCCAGTCATAATGCAGAGTCACGGACAAGGGTCAGCCAATCAGGCGTCAGGAAAGCGGTGGCTGAACCAGATCGTCCACCTGAGCTCCACCTGCCGGAGGAATGAGATCCAACCAGATCCAGATCAGCTCAGAGTCAGTTTAACATCAGACGGATTTTAGGATTTTGTAAATCTCGTTCCACTGTAAAAGGAGAGAAAAGTCAACATTTGTCATAAACTTCTTCTAAACACAACGAACATAAATAAAGATCATGTGACGTCGAAAAACACAGAAGTGATTCATGTTCAAAACAGAAACAGCTCATGTTAAAGGACGTCACAGTGAATTTATATTATTTTCAAAACTGTTCATACGTCGTCACTTTAAATCTTAATTATTTCTGATTTTTCTTTTTTTTTTAAGTGTTAAATATCATGTGATGCGAACTTCTGGAAATCTGAATCTGTTTAAATTTATTTAAATTATATTTTTAAATCATTTTCATAAGTTATATGTCATTTACATTTGACATAAGAAATGTAGAAAAACTCATTTTATATGAATGTTAAACATGTTCAGACTTTGAAGATAAACCAAGAAGAAAAAACTGTTTTACTTCATTTTACTATAAATTTATATGAAACATTGTGATTTTTCATTTAATTTATTCATTTTGGTCTGAAAATAATAAAACTTGAAAAGGTTTGAAGTCCATGTCTTTTGTTTTTGTCATGACGACGTGAAACCGTGTGTGTGTCTGAACACACACCTGAACAAACACCTCACCTGTGGAACTCACCTGACAGGAAGAGGCCCCACCCCCATGGTGATGTCACACACCCACAGGAACCTGAGTTTCAGGCTTTTTGACAGAAACACGTCGAGTCCGACTCAAAGGTAAGAAACTCTGACAAATTCTGTTTATTTTCAATGTCAATCAGATAAATGTTTTTAGTGAAAACAGCAGAAACTCCCAACACAAACTGACCTGAGATCAGCCTGAAGTGTCTGCTTGGTGAGTTTAGTTCAACGTTCAGCTCTATATTTCTGTCACATTCATGTGTTTGTTGTAAAATTTGATTGTGTCGTTCATTTAATTGGGGTTTAGCTCAGACTCAGGATCTTCTGCAGCTTTATTCAAATGCTCACGTTTCTTTATGGTTGATCAGAGATTTACACTGAATAACATCATGTACAACAGGAAACCAGGAAGAAGCAACCATCACCTGCTGAAAGTCACAAAGTGTTTTGAATAAGAAGCTTCACTGTGTTTCTCTGAACGTGAATCAAACATGATCAAACGTACCCTTTACCTGTAGCCACTTCATCACCTGGGGACACTTAGCAGCAGGAAGCTAACAGCTAACACCAAACCTGTTTGATGTTTTGATCCACGTCCTCGACCTCGGCCTCAGTTTGAACATGACTTGATGAAACCAGAACCGCAACCAGTCACGAAACAGACGCTTCTATTCAGATCCACAAAATGTTTGTGAGACGAGTCTCCTCTTGGGTGGGAATCACCATGGCAACCACGGACGCTGCAGTCGACTCCTCATCTGTTAAACTAAAACTAATTTAACTGTAATAATTGTTTTTTGAATATTTATTCAATACATGGAGGTAACTATACGATGACGATGAACAGTGAATGTATAGAAAGAAGCAGGACATTCATTGTTTCATACTTAGAATTATTCACATTTATTTAACTTTGACTGTGAACGTCACTACTTTTCATCACATAGAGATGATAATTATCTTACAGGTTTTTATTGGGACCATTTATTCATCAGATGTAAATGTTTAAATGTCTCTCAAGGCTCATATGATCCTTTAGGTAGAGGCGGTGAAATCATACAATTACCTTTTTATTTGTAACAGTTTGCTGATGTTTTAAAGAAAAAGATGAAGTGAACAACAACAAACTTGTGCTGTTTTCTACATTGTCATCATCAGATGTTATTTTAACTCTTATTTTAATTGTTAGTGTCTGTTTTCACGTTACAAACGCATCCTTCACTTGTTAATTCACTGTGTTTTGAGGTAAAGTGAACAGATACAGAAACTGTCAGTGTGGTGGTGGTGGTTTACATCCCTGTTTCCTCTGAAATGAACAGCTGCAAAGGTCAGAGGTCGTGCGTTCTGTTCAAATGGTGACAAGACAGTTAACGACAGCAGACACTACTTTACTAAAGTAGTTCAAACCAGTGTTATTAGAGTTACATGAAACTAAAACTAGCAGCAAAAAAATAATTTAAGTGACTGAAATAAAAGTCCATCAGTGATTCAAGCTGATCTGAAGAGAATATCGGTTCAAATCATTTTGGTTTGTTTTTTTTCCTCCAGTGTTAATGGTTCAGGATGAACCATTAATACTTGACCAGGATGTTAATTTATAGAAGATAACCCTATCTTCTATAAATTAAAACACTTTACTCATAAAACCTGAAAAACTCACAACAGTTTTTATTGTGTTTTTGAAAAGAGTCGTTTTAAATCAAAGGATTTTTTTCACTGTTAGTTTTAGTTTTTGTCTGACTTTTGTTAAAACCCTGCTTTGTCCACAGACTGAACACTGTGACCCTGAACACACCACACATACGCAGGTGAGGAGGCCCCGCCCCCTTCTCCACCTGTTCACACCTATTCAGAGCAGGTGGTTCATCAGCAGCAGAAACGGACACAAAGGAACCTGCAGATCTAGGTACAAACACTGAGCACCACGGCTACATCTGTCTGTCCGTCTGACTCACCTGTCGTGTTGTTTTTGCGTCTCGATGCTTTAACCTGTGTTTTTTTAAGAGGAATGTCGTTAAACCTGGTCTTTGTTTGACACCATCACCTGTGACGTCAGTGACACTGATTTTCTATTTTTGCCACAAACAGTTTGTGATGTTTACAGTCATCTGTTTCCTGTTTGCTTTGTGTCGTCTGTGAATCAGAGCTGCTGTTTTCTCTCTAAAGTCCCAGAATGCATCACTGCAGAGGTGTCTAAGCAGCTGTTTGTGTGTTTTGTGGCATTTTTGTGTCCTCCTGCAGTCGTCGTGTGAAGATGGCAGAGGCAGCTCCAGAGCTGTTCTCAGAGCAGGAGCTCACCTGTTCCATCTGCCTGGACCTGTTCAGTGAACCGGTCTCCACCCCCTGTGGACACAACTTCTGTCAGGTGACGACACGAACACACCGTTAAAGAAGCAACTAAATTTAAATTATGAAAACTATGCAACAAGATGGAAACAACGTAAAAGACACAAGACGACAAAAACTATGTAAACAATAGTTCTACAAGATAGACCAGTGCTCAGTGTTCATCTTCTGTAGACCAGTGTTCATCTTCTGTAGACCAGTGTTCATCCAGACCAGTGTTCATCT
>JAPQRN010000747.1:0-10619 GCA_037367275.1 Coranthus polyacanthus | reverse complement strand
TTCAACCTTTTCACCGGCCCCCCCCCCCCCCAAAAAAAAAAAAAAAAAAAAAAACTTAAAGTGTGAATGTCCTAATTTGTTTGTGGTGTCAAAGCACACTTGGAAGCCAATTAACCCGACGGTTTATGACAAAAGCAAAAACAAGAGAAGTGTTTCTTTGTGCTCTGTGCTGAGGTAAATACTGCTCTCCCAGGTACACCTCCCCACCTGACTTTCCTCTGTGCAAACTATAATGAAAACAGCGACGTGGAAGCTGCTGTTAACAGGAAACCAATAAGGAGGTATCTCATTTCTGCCTCACACTTCACTCGCAGCTAAAATAGCACCTTGTTATGACATTAGCATTTAAAGCCATTCTAATTTCTACACCATTGCTCTTTTGATTCCTTACCTGGAGGATCTAATTATATTTCCCTCTTGGTATTAAGTTACAGGGCAATTAGGGCACCGCTTGCGCTTCAAGATATACCTGTGCTACGCAGAGCAGCATTATTATTTGAGTTATATTGACTATAACGTTAATAGCAATCGCCCAGAAAGCTATGATTTGTGCTTTATGATGGTGTTGGAGCACTCAGATTTAAAGAGGACCACGAGTGAAAGTCTTCGTGGTCCTTTGGTAGCCCCATTAGTGACTAAATGTTACTTTTGACAGTTTGAACAAATGAGGGAGAGAGCAGGAAAGAGGAGAGGAGATAAGTGTCGTTCTCTTTGAGCTATGGCAGCCATCCAGTGCAGCCCTTCTTTGTATTCAGGGAGCACCTCGTTTTTGTGTCAGCGCGGGACAAGAGAAGCACTTAACGTGACATTTAGAGATGCTCAGAGATTCTCTCTGGAGGCCAGAAGGAGGGAGAAAAGAACCAATGATGTTATCGCAGACATGTGTTTTAAATGCCAGGGGGGGAGGGGGGGGGCGCTTCTCCAGAGAGCTTTGGCCACAAAGATAAGAGAATAACCCGGTCTTCTGGTCTTGCACCTCTTGTACCGGTTCTGGGGCTCACGTTAAGCTTACACTGAAATGGTTTCATCTCTTTTCTATCAGATATGATCTTTTAAAGGCTTATAGACCAATCTTCTTAGATTGTACATTAGGGCTGCTGTTATCCTTAGAAGAAATCCACACGTACATGGTGCATTTTAAATAGTCAGCCACAGGAGAGGACGCGCCGAGCTTTTGAGTGGGCGACACAAGCTTTCTGGAAATCTGAAATCTTAACCAGATGGTCCTAATACACGTCTTAACTGTGGATCACAGCCATTTTTAAAGACTCCCAGTCCCCCTGAATAATGTCAAATCTTCTTTCCATTAATACCAGACTTAATATGTAGGTTTATCCTGAAGGGACCTCACAACAAGACAGCATGAATATTTAACAGGTAATGAAAGGTCACTTCTCTGGTATGGACAAAGAGATTGAACTAATCAATCATCATTTCAGTGTGAAACGCGGTCCAATTAAAAGAAAACCTGCAGGCGACAGGACGCAATGACTCATGCTGATATTTCGTCAGAATACCTTTAACATATATATATTTTTTTTTAAACAAACAAATCCATGAAATGAGCGCCCGAATCGTTTGCAATTCAAATGAGCGCCATTCATCTATCTTACAAATGAATGAGCAGATATTTTTCTTCGTGCAGTCTAGTAAGCATTTGTACTTGGACACAAAATGCACTAGCGTTTGATGCGAGGTCTAGCGACTGTGCCATACTTTCCAATAAATCAGGCAGGGAGTTAGATGTATGAAGATAGAGCTGCATAGTGATGAAGCTACTGCACAGGAGCAGAGTTTTGGAAACAAGGTTAGCTATTCATCACTTGACATCCCACCAATACATCTGCTGTTCAGGGAAAACTTTCACAGAGTCATTTTTTTCATTCCGTCTCTCATATGGTGACTTGTTTGTACAATTTGAGCTTCATCCCAACCACAGACGCCTTGATGAATCCTTAGAAATGGCACCATATGTACGCATATAGCTCCTCGGCAGCGTCGCAATATCAATACTGTCAATGTTGACAGCTGTAGTTACTGATCTAGATGGTTTTATTGGTACAAGCTGGCAAGAAAAGGGCCTAATGTCTGATTCTGTTTGATCGTCGGCAATAAACGCATCCTTTTCTTTTGTTCTCATCACATTTCCCATCACCTCACACCACTTAAATTCGCCAAATGTTCCTTTAGAGACCTGCTTCTCCTTCACTGTGCCACATGCTTATATTCACTGTGTTTACTCAAGGAGGAATAATCCATTTGTACATTTCTCACCATCTTAAGGCTCCTTGAATATTTAAGGCTTTGATGTTTGGTCGTCTAATGCAGTTACCTAAGCAGCTTGCCATAACCGGCCTCCCAGAGATTCTCCAGGCACGCTTCCCCTATTTTCTGCAATGTGTCTGGATTGCAACAATAAAGTATCCTTTTGAAGCCTCTCCTTGCTGCCTCTCGGGAAGGTGTTTTCTGTAGATAATGACTTATTTCAATTCACACCTCACCCGAACTGTGCTGCACAAATCTTCCTTTTTTTCATTTTTTTTTTTTGTTGAAAATTCCCACTTCCTTAAGGCTCGAGTACCTGCAAAATGTTGTGGCATGAATTTAATCATGACCCAATGGCGTGAGCACACATGCAAATTCTGGCTAGACATGAATTATTCAGCCTCTATGGTTAATACAACACAGAGGCCGCGCTGCCAGGTAGATGGCACCGGTGCAATTTAAAGAAAAAAAAAAAAAAAAAGAATAAACAAGACCGAGGACTGGACTGTTTCCAGTGTATGTGTGCCTGGAATGCGTGATGACCAAACTCATGCAGCATGCAGTTTTAAGCAATGTTGCTGTAAATTGGTTGTAAAATAGTGAACTGTTAACTGCCAGAGTTATTGGGCACACGTCCCAGATAGTGCCTGAGTCAGCTCAAAGGCAAGGACAACCTGGCACAGACACGCACCAGCTGGATATGGACCATTATCTGCCATAACCGAGTTGAAACAGAATGAACTGCAGCTGCATGCATGTGGTTTCTATAGAGACAAGTTTGTCGTCATAGTAGGATAGTGTGTCTACGTATCATCCACAAAAGGTTAAGATGTAACTTATGGCTTGATTCAGTCAGTATGACACTTTGCTACGCCATAGTGAAGAGGCTAACGGCTAAGAATAGCTAACGTTAATCCCCAATCAACGACAAAAAGGTGCGTAAATAGGATAATATAAAGGCAGCTTATTAGACAGATGGATGTGCTAACGTTACAACAAACATATAATGACAACTTACACCGAGAAACTGTTCTAAACACTGTAACGTTAGTGTCTAATGTCAGATTTGGTGAAGTTACCAGCTTCACTTGCTCTACAATGTAGTGTAATGCTGCATTGGCATCGGTTTGCTCTTGGCTGTTGCATGTTACAAATCTGTTCTGTATATGAATATAAATCACAAACGCCATCAAAAACGTCACAAATCTATCATGGAGAACGGGCTCAAAACAGAAGATATATTTCGCTTCACCTCTTCATCCAAGTTATCAAACAGAAGGACTTGACACCTAAAAAATATAAGTTAACTTATGTCTATTCCAAACTATTCCAGCAACCCTTCAAATGTTAGTAGAGCATAAACTCCGTTCTAAGTTAGAAGTTATGTTCAACTTAGACACAGCCGGTGCAACTCGGCGCCGAACTTCTTCAGAAATGAAGCCACCGCCAAAACGGCTCATGGCAGCCGGTAGTGGGAGAAGTTAACCTTGGGGGATTTCTGGCAGAAAAGCTCGAGGAAGTCAGTTAAGGCAGCATAAAGAGTGAAAAAGTTCACCAGTGGAGCCGTTTGTCACAGATGAATGGGTTCAACACAGGACTGTCACGCAGGAAACTGAGGTTTGTATCCGGAGGGAAGCTGTGATTTTTAGACTTTGACTTCTTACTTTCAGTTTTCAGTCGCAATTTGATTAGGTTTAGGCATCAAAATGTCTGATTAGGTTTAGGTTTGGGTTAAAATAGACCCTTTTGCTGCAGTACAACAATGAAAGTCTGTCTGTCAGAAAACCCTGAAGGCAAAACTCTCCCATTGGCTGTTTGACTTTCCCCCAGTTTCTGAATCATGTATTTTGCATCATTTCCCCTGAACCAAAAAAACCTATGACTATACTCGTATTATTGTTATTATTAGCTATTAATACAGCATGTTTGTGCTCTTCTAAATCACCTTATAATCTAGCTGGTAGATTTCAAAAAACAGGTCTAAGAGTGTAAACAAACTCTCGCGCAGACTTTTTCAAAAGACATCATGCTGTCACAGATCAGACTTTGATGAGGAAGTGTTTCGACGAAATTAAGTAAAAAGCGAATAACACACATGACCTGATTCAACTTTTTCAATCCAGGATTGCATCACCGCTTTTGCAAAGTTTTTTTTGTTTTTTTTGTTTTTAATGTGGTAAATGAAACAAAATGTACTCCTCACATGGCTAAGGACAGGAAAGAAACAAACATGTAGACAGTCAAATATGCCCTATATGGTAATTTTCCACACATCGCAGCTCAAGTTCACATTCTGACATTTTACTTCAGGGTTTCACTTTGAAAGCTCTGGTCCCTCCGCTTGAGAAACTTCTTTGAAATGCTTTCTAAAGAATGAAGGAATGTTAATTAAAACACATTTACCTGCAAGGTTTAGACGATTCTTGCCCTAAACGTCTTGGTGTTCCTTTATTCTAAACTTGATTGTTCCCTCATTCCTTCCTTTAAATCCGAAGCGGTGCATTTATTTTGTCCTTGGGCCAGTCGGCGGTAAAGCCTCCCCTTGAATCAGCCTGTGGAACGTGTATTTAGTGAATGTGAGCAATGAATCGCATCCAATTAATCTCTTTCATTGCGGAAGATGACAAATTGTAGCATAAAGATGTTTTTTAAAATGTTTGGCCTTTTGCTTTAAAATGTGTCAGTGCCAGCAATTCAGGCACCTTATTTTGAATTTGAAGACTAAGCCCATAAATAAACCACCGCTGCTGCTTCTAGAACTGGTAATAATGTTTGGTTCGATGTGGACTGTTTTGAAGACATTACTGCGTATTTTTATGAACACATTAGCGTCAGAACTCTGGGTTGTTCAGTTACATACTGACATTTCTGTCTCTATGACTCACTCATATTTTCTCGAAAATGAGCCACATATTTATGATAAATGGCTTATATTACACACAGTATAGGCCAGATTTGTCACTTGAAAGAGCTTTACATTAGAGTGTTTAGAATAAAGAGTTCTGACTTCTTATCAAAGATGTGATGTAGTGTAGACACAAGAACGGAATCTATTCATAGCCTCAGGCCGACGCATCACTGTGAATGTGTGTGACCACTAGAGGGAGTAGTGAGTCACTCTGCATTGAAAACTAATGCTGCTTTTCCACTGCCGGTATCAGCTCGACTCGCCTCGACTCGGCTTCGATTGGCCGGCAGCGCGTTACATTTTCACTGCAGTTGTAGTACTGCCTCAGCGTGGCTGGTCGTCATAGTGACGCAGCGCAAACTATTGTGACGCCATCTTCAGCGCGACCGAGGCAACATCGGAGGAGGATGAAACTGTATAACTGTAAGAATTTCTGAAATAAGACGTTCATTTAAGATTTTTTCAGGTGAGAATGTAGTTGTTGAGACTTCAAATCTGTGGTCGAGTTATCAAGAAAGACCCTACTCGAAAACTTGCTCCGACGTTTTCTTTGCGTCCCAACATGACGACACATATCGAAGCATCGACGCCGCGGCGCCACGAATGATTGTACATCACGTATAGCGTCTGGTACTAGAAATAGTTCCTGATAGAAGAAACAACTTTCAGAGTCAAAGAAAGTGGTAAAGTGAAAAAAAAATAGAAGCATTGTGGTTGTTTTCTCCACTGGACTCAGCTTGAAAGTACAAGAATGAAGTTTGATGCTGAAATTTAATGAGTTTGAGTTTGATTCTAAAGTTTATAAAGGTATAAACTTATTATTTTATGTTATTATGTTGCTGCCATTTGCTGATCCACGGTTCAGACTAAACTGTAACAGTTCTGACCTTGTTTGGACAATTCAAAACAGGTCTTTAGTGCAGTTATTGACAACACAAAACGTAGGTAAAACGGAGGTGATCAGTGGTGTTTCTGTAGAAGGTTCACTTGCTCCGATCACTCAAAGATCTAAATACCTCAAAATCTTCCTTCCTGTTAGTTATTGAGTTAACAGAATTGACTTCTATTAGAATGTATTGGAATGGTTATAACAGGTTGTCTCTATTTTGTAATTCTTCATAATTATTATTTTTTGAGTCCGTGATTGGCTGCTATGTTTTCCTCAAAGTTAAATATGTCACTATTCTGATAGACCTGAAAAACATTTATTTTCCCCAAAAATGGTAGAAATGTTGCCGGCTGAGAGGAACGACCGCCTGTATTTGACGGAAACACAGTCAAAAGGAAAAAACTGACATGTCGCATAAAAAATGCAGAAAAACTTTGACACAGAGAAGAAATTTGCGACCAATTACACTGTTTTTCCAACATTTAAACTGGTCGTCAAATACTGGTGACTGGGTAGACAATGCAGAGCCTTCAGGCACTATCAGTAGTCATACATGTGATATGTTTGGCAGGGAAATTGCACTGCTGTTTCAAAAACGAATCAGTGAAGGCAGAAAAGGTGACCTTAATATCGGGGTACATGCTACAATAAAGCTTGACGAGTGAAATTACAGTAATTTCCCCTCTGACATTCTTTCAACTGTTTGAATCTACTTCTGTGGAAAGTGACACATGGACATGTTTCAGGGAAACTATAAACATCCATCAGTGCTGATGGTGAGGACAGGATGGCTGATTAGACCACCGCAGGACACATCACCATCAACCATGTCCCCAAAGCTTCAATTACCTGCTAGAAAATGCAGATTGTATCACAGGCCTCTTCTCCAATGTCCTCGCAAAGTGGCGGTGGTAAGTAGACCAGTCGGGGTTATTCTCTGTCCAGCTGCCAAGGTGCACAGCATGGGCCAGCAGCTTCCTTTTCATGCAGGACCAAGCGGAGAGAGTGTCCCTTTTGATTAAGCTTCTGGACGAGGCTTTGGTGGGAGCCCCGGTACAGAATGGCGTGGTGCCGTCGCCGCGCTGCAGGTCTGCAGGCCTGCTGCTTGAGCCCCGTGGAGATAAGTTCACACATCCTCAGTCACTCGCACCACAAGCAGCCGAGGGAAGGCGGCCCAAACTGCCAAGTTGTGCTGAATGGCATGTAATGTAAAATGGTTTACAATCAAAACATTTTTTTTTTTTGCAAGCGGAGGGAGTCAATTTATGGGTGTTTGCTGTTCCGATCTTAATTTTTTCCATAGTGTTTCCGCAGCGTAAATAGAGACTTTTACTCAAGCTGTATTTAAATAATGTTTGATTGGTAGACTTTTAACTGAGCAAGGCCACAAGGTGTTTCGCAAGAGTAAAATTATCAAATGGTAAAAGGAAATAAAACAATAAACAATGAATACCAAAAGGTTGACATGGTTACTCCACTGCATCTCAAAGGCAAACACTGTACTTTTTACTCCACTACGTTTGTCTGACAGCTTTGCTTTTCAGATTACAGTCTATGAAGGGAGGATTACGTGTTCCTTCAAGGGTTGAGTTTAAAAGTCTCTTCCTCCTTATTAAACTAAAAATGCATCGTCACGAAGCTGAAAACAGGCCTGTTTTTCTGAGCTCGTGAAAAGATGGCTTTTTAAGTCACACGTGGTTCTCACAGGACTATGATGATCTTAAAGAACAGGTTGCACTGCAAACCTGATAGATTCAGTTGGATTTAATAAAACCAAAGGTTTACCAAGCACCTGGATATTTCTGTCTTTGCGAAAACTCCAGTTAAAAGGTCAAGTAGTTTTAGAATTGTATTCATTCGAAATATAAAAAAACAACTAAAAAATAACTTTTTAGCATATAACAGGGACTACTGCACAGTGAGCACTTTACTTTTCATACTTTAAGTACATTTTGCTGATACATTTACATGTAGTGTAGTATTTTTACAGGGTTGTACTAGTACAGTAAAGGCTGTGAAAACTTCCACATCTTTCCTGTAAGAAGAAATAAGTGAAAGAGCTGTGGCCAGACTTGTAAAAAGCAACAGGTGGCCAGGCAGAACAAACAAATCCAGGAGTAGGCAACAAATCATCAGAGGCAGAAAGTATACAGTAAGGTAGACAGGAAACTGCAGCAACATCTGACAAACAGCAGCGGGTAACCTGCCCATTACACACACAGCGACTAATGAGGTGATGAACAGCTACTGGGCGGTCAGATGACTAGATCACCGCATGTAATAGAAGGTAGAGAGGAGGCGAGCCAACGATGTGATGTGACAGGAGACGGCGAACAGACGAAAACACAGGAGGAGTTTGGGAGGAGAGGATGAAAGAGCAGCTGTCGCCATGACGGCGGCTCCAGCTGTACCTTTTACAAGTGACAGCTTACAAAACACATCCGCACGCTTCATTTTTCTGCTGATAATGATGATATGAACACCGTGTCACATTTCAGTATCTTTACTTTACAGTTTGTACACCTGCCAGTGTGAATGATACAACCTCGTAAATACTCCGGAATGTTTGCCTTTGTGTATTTATTGCCTGACTTTTATTGTTCCAATGATTCACACTCTGATTTCGTCTTATTCATCGGTTTTACAGAGTACACGAGTGGCAAGAGGCTGATATTTCTCGCAATGTGGCTGTTAACTGTTTTTGGATATTTTTCACAGCGAAAATGCATGTGCAGAGGCAGCAGCACATCATTTTTTGATACCCCACAGTTCTTTGATTTTTCGGAGTCTTTCTTGTGCCGCAGTTTCAGATTCCATTTGCTTGCTTTAATAGTGTCTCAAGCTGCTCATTTGCTCACCAGAAGTCCCACCGCAGGAGTCCAGAAGTTCTCGCCGCCTCCCGCAATCGCTTTAAAATCGATACTTAATTCCAATAAATACCAAATACTGCACACGCACACCTCCAGTTGTGTCAAGCCTGCCTTACTGAAAACAAAAGAGGCAAAAATAGATAAAACAAGAAATCCCAGACCAATCCAATCATAATTTCCAGGAAGCTTCAGTTCCATTATTGGGAGCTGTGTATATTGCTGCAGCCAGCTGATTCAGCACATCCTCGGGTTATTTCTCATAAGGCTTGTGTACTGAGCGTCAGGGACCTCGTAAATATCCCAGTTGCACAGCCAGAACAACACAAGTCTTGCCTCAGTGCACAAAACATTAATGCAGATTTTTTTCCCATCAGGGACTCTGCTCAGATTTTAATCAGCATGCCATTTGTAGAAAGGTTTCTTTTGCAAAATGGGCACTGTGTAGCACGACTGTGTTCTTTACCAGAGACATGGCACAGACAGCATCGAAAAGTATCTGGTTGTCGCTCATAAAATGCGTCAGAAATAAACGTCAGAACGTCAGTCAACAGTCAAAGTCACTGTGTATTCTGAAAATGACAAAAGTGCATCCTTTGCAAAGCCAAAGCGAGCGTTTGTGACAAATAACTGACGAGGAAATAATGGTTCAAAGGGTTAATTCACAAATAACTTTAAGGAACTGAAGAGCAGAAATGTTCCCTATATTTATCAGGACGATAGTTAAACATGGAGGAAGAGTTGAGTTTAAATTAACAGCAAACCACAACAGGGATGCTACAATAGAAGAAACTGTAATGGAAAAGTGGAAATTACAGACAGAAAGGTGCGTTTCTAAAAAGGCTGGTTCTGTCTGCGGTTGAGTTAAATAAAGGTTGACTATTATATAAAATATAGTAAGTAGTGTGACTCCAGATGATGGTTAAACATATGGAGGATGTTGGGACTTATATGACAGGGCTGTGTTTTCAACTATTGCTATTGTTATATAATGTATTTTAAGTATTTCAAACACGCGAATGCAAGCTCTTTAATCACACATCGCATCTTAGTTTTTCTGCCCAAATCATAACGCACTCAAAAAGTCATTAAATATGTAACGCAAAACCCTGACTAATTTGAACTGAAACCCTTTATACCTGTATCAAACAGGCCTACAAGTAAAGAGCACACTGACGTGGGGTATTATCATCACTGAGGGTCCAGCGGTTCCCTTCATGACCTTTAGAAAACGCGATATCTCTGGTCCTGACACTTACCATAACAGATTCCGTTCCTACCCCCACCCCCACCGCCACCGCCCAACCCTCCCTCCGACTCCTCTCAGACACAATGAGAGGTGAAGCACAGACTAAACTCCCATACAGATTAAGTCAGTGTCAGAGCAAAGGGGCAAAGTGCATTCAGTGCTCAAAGAGGATTGAATAGAATACATACCAAAGTGCATCCTGCTTAAATCCCTTGATGGAGGGCATCTTAGGCAAAATAACAAAAGCTTTTGATCAGCGCAGGCTTAAAGAGAATCCATTACCGAGGGGCCAAATGCCTTTAGTTCTAGTCTGTTGTGGGGATCTTTTTTATTTTTTTTATTTTTTGCTGTAAATTCTGTAGTGTCTGATGTGTTTTAGGTTAATTAATTAGTTAAGAATTGTGTCAGAATAACATCCTTATGAACTATACTGTTCATAGT
>JAPQRN010000745.1:0-15437 GCA_037367275.1 Coranthus polyacanthus | reverse complement strand
ACTGGCATTTAAAGGGTTAAAATTATGAAAATTAATTCACATTTGCTATACATGATGAGGACTGGAGTTAATGACCAGGAAAAAAAAAGTTTTCCTTCACATTTAATATTTTTAGTGACCTAAAAGGGCCTTAACAGGAAAAGTGTGATTTTTTTATAGGGTGTCCTGAGGGTTAAATAAATTCTGATATTTCACTGATCACAACACCCAGTGGAAAGAAACCCAACTACCAATCAATAATTGCGAAACGTCTTACCCGTCCATGTTTGCAGATGTAGTCAAACAGTTCACCTCCTGACACATACTCCATAACCATGAAGAAATCTGTAGGTGTGCTGATCACCTGGTACCTTAAACACAAACAGACATTCAATAGCCCTTATATTCCTACATTACATATACCATTACTGCAACGGTAGACCTAGACCTTCAAACCAAATTTAGAGGCAAAGGTGAGGCAAAGCTTTGATATATAGCTGCTGAGTGCATGCATCATTTTAATAAAGGTCAGGTATATTAAAATGCAGGCCCAATCTCATGAATGGATGCTCGTGGGAGATGTCTGCACTCAATCATTTCTTTACTCCTTTGGGTGCAGCACAACACAACTGGCACCAAGGGAGCCATGAAGACAAAACAAATCACAAGCTCTTTTTTTCCTTCTTTACAGACAGACGCAGAGTTTATATGAAATCTAAACTGTGAACGCACGTGTTTATTTTAATTCAGTTCAGTACGTGCTGGATTATACACGTGCCCTTTATATTAAAGAGACAGCTTTAGTCTGCACTGTGACCGACTAAAGCTGTCTGTCACAGTGCATGTAGATATGTGTCTAAAATATTTGTGTGTCTGTGTATATGGTTGGGAACGTATGTTTCAGTGGCAGAGAGCGCAACAGCTTATGACCCGAGAGCTCACATATCTGCCATAGCTTACATATGCGAGTGGACTAACCCTAACACGGGCCTAAAAATAACACTGAGATTGTTGAGAGAGGCAGATAGGCATGGAAGGACATAGAAAAGGGGCCGGGGAGAAGGAAGGAAACCAAAGTCGAAGAAATAAACAAGAGGAGCTAAGACACCTGGATAAGGATTTAGTCATTTGGGAATTAGAGAAACTTCTACTGCAAGGGATTTGTGCTAACCTGAACAGATTTCTTTATCAAGTTTATCTAGTTCTTGTGTGTGTGCATGTGTTTTGGTTTTGTGCCCTACCTCCAGGGAGCCCTGTGGGCATGCCCAGTGCAGCTCAGCTGCAGTAAACACACAGGAACAAGCAAAGCATAGAATAGTACAGGCCTACATTACACAGCTACTAATTCAACAGAGCCCAGCTATCTCTTTTCGTAGGCTGTGCGGATCTGACAGAAGGATGTGTTGTCTTTCTCCACTTACAGCTTGATGATGTGTGGGTGTCTGAAGAGTTTGAGATTCTGGATCTCTCGTTTGATTTTCCCCACGACATCTAGACTGCGGATCTTCTGTCTGTTCAAGATCTTCACAGCCACTTTATGACCTGTCAGCTGATGCTCGCCAACTGAAAGCAAAGTAAATACAGATATGAAGCAGATGCGGTCCTGAGATTACAAAAAAAAAACAAAAAAAACACAGGCAGTTAAACACAAGATATACAGATAGGCTTCTCAGTAGTTAGGCTACTAAGCCCCGTTTCATAGTGAGCTTAACATAACTTGCTTTTAAAATAATTGTTGGCCCTTATTTGCTGGCTTTGTCATTGTTTATGGTGCTGGAGCTGTGTTCTTGCCTGAGGCCACATAGTTTTTACAGCTGCCAAAAGCCCTATACTCACAGCTACAGTGCACATATATTATAATAAATCAGTATTAATACAAATGGTGAGCAGGGGCTGTCAGAATACAAACGACCCTTCGGTTCGGTATTCAAATATTATACATTTGAACTCAATTCGGTTTGAACTCGTGTTTATTTTTTTCCCCTCCCGCAGGTTTATGGTTTCAACGTTTTGCTATGACTTCAGGTCACTTCACTAAGATGAACAACATCTCTGGAACTACGCAGGTGAGCGTGAAGTTCAAAACCTCGCAAGGTCACGCGGAGCGCTTGAAAACAAGCTGAGAAAAATGAAAAAAAAAATATATATATATATCCCGTCATATCCTCTTCTGGTAAAACTTCACGTCTATGGGGGCTCTAGTCACCACACGCTTAACTAATGGAATAAAGCCACGGTAAAAGCATATCGATGTGTATCTACACTGTGAAGAAAATGCGTTAACTTGAAGCTCACGCGGTGGGTTTCGGACAAGCTTCACAGATGTCCTTTGCCGCGAGACAGGTCAAAGAAACCTACCACGGCGACACACGAATGTAAATTAATGAAGTCAGTATGACTGTGCATCTCCTTGCGATGTTAGATATCGTGCTCGAGGTTATTACACCTGCCATAGCTGATGACAGTAGATACAGAGGGGCTTCGGTGAAAGAATTTGACTTTCAAGCAGCCGGATTCTGAAAACACATGTACGCCTTAAATCCCTTCTGCTGCCGTCATTAGAGCACGCCGCTACGCAGAGTTCTCACTGACCACCGGTAAGTTCAGCGCCGTCCGTAGAAGGGGGAGGCACAGTGCATACTTGACATATTACCCCACCTGACACCGACGAACGCACGCATTCTGCACTGCATGGTTAAAAAAAACAAAACACACACACACACACAAAAAAATCACTTAACTCTTCACTTTCCCGAACGTTCCCACTCCGAGCGTGTCGCCGAGGATGTAATGGCCGATCTTTACCCTGCCTTCGTGTTTCTGTTGTTGCCTCTCTGCCATCTTCTCCGTTACCGACGGCTGGGTTCGCTGGGTTTGGTGGTGGGTGTGCTGCCTGCCTGCCTGCCTGCCTGTGGGGCGCACGGAGGGGCGGGGTAGGCTACTTCCCTCACTCCTGGGAAGAGGAGAATCGCAGACGAGGTGATCTCTTTAAAAATGCGCCCAGTGCACTGCCAGGTTTACGATGAAGAGGGGGGAGAAAAACAAAAAAAACAAAAAAAAAAAAAAAAAAAAACGCAAAAGCTTAAAGACAGATCATCTGTCGTAAAGCACAGCATGAGTTCCATACCCGGATGATCCCTCCGAGAGCCAAAGGGAAGCCCGGCTGCTGCCATCCACCCTTTGCCATAAGCCCATGTGCATCATTCACCGTCAAGGTGTTGTGTCGAGTTTTGCGCCCTGGCTGTGTACCTACTCGTGGCTGGTCCTTTAGGTTTTGGTGGAAATTATTAAACATATGTATATACCTTGATGATCATATTAGCCTATTTAAAGTGTCATTACACAGCCTGCGTGATTTACCCCGCGACAAAATATGTGACATGTTTTTTTTGGTTGTTTTTTTTTTCACTGCTGAAATGGAGAATTAATGTTGATGTTAACAGGAGACGTGGGTCTGCTTGCCTTGATTTTACATACAACTCAGCTGAGGCCAACGCAGCAATACCAGTGTTCACTTTATCTTTTAGGCTGACGAGCTGACCGGTCAAATCAGTGATATTTTCCGTTTTAAAGCAGCGCTTCTAATATAATCCTCCTTCGACTCTCTGGAACTGAGTGGGCTATAGTTAAATGGGTAAAAGGTTAAATTAATAAATTAATATCTGAGGCAAGATGAGCTTGTCATGTGCGAACACTAGGTGGCAGAAAAGGTCCAGTTTAACTTTTTCTGCTCTTTTCTTGATCCCTCTCCGAAACTGAGATGAGCTTATCCGTCTTAACGCCAAGTAGTATTGAAAGGGACGTTGATTCCCATTTCTTTTTTATAAAAAATATAATTTACAGTTTAATAAAAAACAAATTTAAATAGGGTAGCATAGACTACTTAGGATAGGATACTTTTTTTTTTTTAATCTCAAGTTTAAATTTAAAACATCTTGCTATATTTACCCTGCTTAACAAGTTTGATAGCACATTTCTCCTCAAAAACCATGAACTCTAAATTGTTCCTACAGCTACTCTGTATAGACATGTATGCATACATTTCAAAATAACGAACAGCTATACATTTTTTTTTTTCTCAGGGTGAAAATAGAGATCCTCTCCACCTCCCAATAATATTATGACCACTCTGAAACGCGCCGAAGCACAGCCGCTCCGGTGCATCTGCCTTAGCGTGCGTAACCGCTGGGGGCGCTGTAGATCAGCTGATCCGGCCCCCCCTGCTTGTTTCCAGTCTGAGAAAGTTTTCCATGCTGGGATGGAGGTGATTACCCACCGCTAGCAGAGGGAAGAGGGCTGAGCCTTGAAGCTGCCGGGGGAACTTGAAGAGAGCAGGGGGAGGAGGAGAAGAAGGATTGATATAACAAGAGCCGCTGTCGATGCGCAGCGCAATTCTCACTCACTCCAAGTCTTTGAACCAAGACCGATAAAGGGGAGCGGGCTTTCCATTCATTTCGTTCACAGGCAACTTTTCTTTCTTGAGTCCGTGACGCGGGTCAACCATAGAGTGTTCCGTTTACTAGATAGTATTCATTTATTTTATTTTTTTCGTAAAAGAGACGCAGGCTACGAGACAACGAGACACATCAGAAACTTTACGAGAGGTCCGAGGTGGGAAGTTTGTTTCCCGTAGATTTTTATGACATTTCTTTTAAGGACTTGAGATCCTGTCAGAGTTGATTCACCTACCGCGTGGAGTGGGATTTTGAGCTGAAACGGGGACATTTTCAAATGCAAAAGTACATGTATGAGAAAGCAATGGCCCAAGAGACAAGAAACGGGGGAACCTCTACGTTAAATAACAACAATGGTGTTGACAACAGTAAGAAGAAAATGCTTATAGCACTCGACATCTTCTGTCTGCTTCTTGGTAAGTTTCTACTCTTCTCTGTTCTACTTTTAATTGTTTGCCTTTTGTCTTATATCAGTTGATTTGTATACAAAACATACTATGCTCACTGGATTCACACAACAACAAAAAAAGAAGCATTAACAGTAAATGCATTAACCGGGCCCGCGCTTTCTAATAGTTGGCAATAAAAGCCTTATCGTTTTAAAAGTATTGCCTGTTATCTATTACCACAAGACAACTTCATCTGCAACATCCCCTTATCTCCCAGTTCCAACACAGCACTCCACGCAGGGGAAGCGCGCAACAAACCACGCTGAAAACAAAACACTCAATATTTCAGGCTTTCAAAAATATACATTTTCCGTTCCACGTAATCTCACAATGAAGCAACGACAGTAAACGTGACACATTTATAGGTCTATAATAAAGAGTTCCCTATCAGTACATGAGAAACGTTGACGTATTGCTGACTGACATGCATGTTTAGACAGCAAGATGAAAATGTCATCACGTAGTATATTGATCATTTCAAAGTCCACAGAATACCACTGGGACCTGCCCCTTAAAGCTCCTGGTGCCCACCAACATGCCTTGGGCATAAATGTTTTGAAGTGTTGAAACCTGCCCTTTTACTGCCCTTTAAATAGCCAGTGACACCCTTCTGTGTCCTCATAACCTTGTTCATCTGGCCCCAAAAACTCTATAGGTGTCATTTCGGCTAGAGCTGTTCATACACAAAGAAGCAAGATGAAAAAAGCGGAAACGTAAAGTTTTATTGGGTATCGATCGGCTGATGTGTCACTGGTGCAGAGGCAGTGCCGATGGTCTTTACTGCACTGGTTTGCTGTAGAGTTCAGTCCTAACTTGTTATTCCACAGGCGTCCCGTCCACATTCAGCGTGCAGTGTTTGTGTGTATGTGCTGTTTTGATAGCTGGTTTGTTTTTGGCTGTTGTCACTGTAGCCCAGTCCTTTAGTTTGTAGCTCCAGTGGCCCCCCTTTCTCTTCTCCTCTCTCTTGTTTTCAATCCCTCCTTTTTCTCTTTTCTCTCTTATAGAAAAGGATTATGGGAGTTGTGCTTAACTTTTACACATTCTCCTCCAGAACCTTGCAAATCCCTGGCCAGCTGCCCCTGATCCCTCCACTTCAAATTGCTTTCTCTCCCCCTCTCTTTCTAGCTCTCTATCTCGCCGTCTTTCTCCCTCTCTGTCCAGGGGAATGCGTGGAATAATTGCTTAAGCATGTGTTGTGGCAGGGGAATGCCTCTCAAATCGAACAGAGAGAGATGGAGAAGAGGGACCTGCGGCTGACCGGGCTTTAGAGGAGCAGGTGGGGGCCACAGCAACAGCTCAAAGGAGAAAATGAAGCATCCATAGTCGTAACGACACATGTAACATTGCCACACAGGAGCAAGGTTTTATGGCTCAGGATGTTACAAATGGTGTAGATTAACTCCACGTTTTTATAAGTGCGGTGTAGTAGAAGCAGATCTGCACGACAGACAAAGTTTTCCAGTGGTTTTATATTGGTTTGCTTATTAAAGAACCTCAGACAGAGACACACTGTTTCATCTCCACTCCTTTAAATGCAGATGAGCTTTAAACGCATGTGGAGTGAATTTCCTGCATAAACCAGCTTCCTTAGCTGTTTAAAGCTCTGCACTCAGATGGTCGTCACCATGTAAGGAGAACGCACGGGCACACACATACAGTATTCATGTAAGCACACACACATTAATGCAGATACACACAAACACAAATGGTCACACAGATTGGCCTTTGTCATGCTAAACACAGTCTGTGCCTGTGATGATTGGTTGGCCCACTTTAGTAGTTGGGGAGGTACACATGGGGGATGTTCAATGGGTGGCGGGATAGGGGGGGGGGGTTACAGAGAGGGAAAGAGAAAGACAAGGAGAAAGGGGGGTTATCAGGGGGTCCTGAATAAGGAAAGAGGAATGCGGGTGTGTAGAGGACTCAAGGCTCACCGTCTTGAAAGGCCTTTGTTGTTCTGTGTGTGTATCAGAGAGACCAGGTCAAGATATGTACATCATAGAGCTAGTTAATGCATAAATATATCATTACCTTTAATTAGTTTCTATCTGCCAGCTGGTGCTACACACACTGTCGAGCAGATTGACACTCTACAGAAGGGTGTCACTTCACAGTCGCGTCACCCTCCAGCAAAGCTAATGATTCTGTTTGCATAGAAGACGCCTCAGGTCATCTACAGTCACACACGGAGACACACACACACAAGAACACACATACAAACTAAAGCATGGTCCCTCTCTTTTGCCTCTGGTATTCAAAGCTAATGGCGTATAAACAACGCAGTATTGGGACAATGATAAAATACAAACACACAGTCAGCTGCTTAGAGCGGAGCTACAGTGTACGATTTTGGCAGCTGAGCACAAGGATCATCTGCTGATTTCACTTTGGCTCGGGTTCCACTGTTACTGTGCAGCGGAGTTGATTTAGCAACTCTATAAGGAGCACACACAAACACCATACGCTATAAATACACACACTACACCGCAGACTGTGGCATTTCATTCTTCTCTTTTTCTCACTGACATCCCATTGACATAGCTGAACTCTACCTCTAAAACGAGATACATCTGCATTCTGATTTGGTTATACACAGTACAGAGGAGATAGTGCACGGTATGCTTGCTTATGTACATGCATTAGCGTGTAATACAGACATGAGGAAGGGGCTGTATTGACCGGGGTTGGAAGCACTTTGGAGTTTATGCTGCGCAGCCCTGTCCTGAAGAATGTAAATATAGATTTCCGAACTGGCTCTCAGTCCTACAGGCTAGTTTGAAATCTCTGCAAGGTCGGTTTGAGTGTTGCTTCAGTAACCAAAGAGGATTAAAAAGTGATCTGACTTGACCAAAAGCCTTTTTCCACCAGCGTCTCGCATTTCATGGTATCTGTTTTGATCTGTGATACAGTCAGGTGTTCAGTAATGTCATTTTTCCATGAGAGATAGACGGACCGTTATTAGCAGCGGAGAGGAGTGTAACCTCTTGGCCTCAGGGAAGCAGCTTCATAACCAGCCCTGGAGCATTAACTCTATATAGCTCTAGCCTAGTCCTGCCTCCCTATTAGCCACTATACCATTACAGCAGTCAGTCACACAGCCCCTCATTAAAGCCGGAGAGGTTTAACCTCTACCTCTCCGAGCTTCAGCCACTTCAATCCTGAGCCGCTCTACAAATATTTTCCAGAATTTCTCAAATTCTTCATCTGGCTGCAGAGCTGTGGCCAAAGACTCTTGATGTGACATCTGGTGCAATTTTGTGAGTGAGTGAACCAGGGGGCACATAGTGTGTGTATATAGTAGAGCTCAGGAAAGGGTGGGAAACGGAAAGGTAGTGTTGGTCGGAGGTAGGTGTGGCCGTGAAATGAAATCCTGTCCATTTTTTTTTTTTTTTGCCTCACAGCCCATTTCCATTCTTTCCCCCCCTTCCTTCCCTCTCCACTTGAGCCGGTCTTCTCACATTGTAGCTCATATTGCACTAATGCAGAGTCTTAAGACAAATGTATTGAAAGACACCCATACTAAAAGAAAGGTTAGCTTTGGCAGTTATAGGTAAGTACACGCCAAAATTTTGGATTACATCCTGAAGAAATCACATTTGAAGCCATAGCATTTTTAAAAGCAGCATTCAGCAACTTTTCGGAAAACAACAGATTAGGAGGTTTTGCCAAGTTCCTAGTAGAAAACAATAATCAAGCAGCAAGTGGGAGGCCCTCACACGTAAACCCAAACACGGGCTGCCATCCAAAGTTGTTGAACTAAATCTGAGGCAAAATATTCTCAGGAGTTCTGCTTAAAGTCAGGGACAGGAGCTGAGGAGAAAGGATCGGGTCTACCTGGTTAGATATGTACAGAAAGAAAAAACACTGGGCTAAATGCAAAGCATGGAATCAGATATACATGCACATGCTTCTATAGTTGATTCTGTATGTGCATTTGCATTTTCGAGTCTTCCATGTACTACTATTAAGCAATAGTTCCCAGAGGGATGATGCAAACAGCCTCAATTGAACAGAATTGAGGCTGTTTGCATTTACTGTGTTTCAATCCCTCTGTTGATGCTCCTTGTCAGTTCATTTTTCTGTTGAGCAGATAAGGTCAAAGGTCAGTCAGAAAATAGAGACTGTTATAGTACAAGTACTTGCAGTGCACTCCGTATAACATTTCTTTCCCCCACACAAAGACACAGGCTGAATGGAGGTATTCAGTGGATGTACACAGAGGAATGTGTAACATCGATTTCAAGGTTCAAGACTGACTGTAGCCTGTGGAGCATTAAGATGTATATGATATTTATGATATGATTACATCACTTTATGCATATCCGTGTGTCCCTGTAGCTAAAAAATGGCCTGTAGTATGTATATGGGGGGTGTTTATATCATGACTGCAGGACAAGGCGAGGCCAGTGCTCTTCAGAAGGTAAGGAGTGTCCTCTGGCAGCAGAGCATCATTGTTTTATGTAATAAGATAAAAATCAGCAGATGTTCCTGACAACAGCCATGGCCATGGGGCTAGGAGCCCGGGAAGAATGTATGTAATTTCACTGTAGACATTTACTTGTGCATGTTTCGCGATGGAGAGTGGCAGTGTGGTCAGACCTGTGTGCGTGTTTGTGTGTGGTGTGTAGCATATCACTGTGACATGTGGTTTGTTTCTGCTGGTGCAGGAGTTAAATGACAAACCCGTGGGGTTTGTGTCTGCACAGGGCTGCGATTAGAGGTGTGTGGGTGAGCGTGTGTGCATGTGTGTCCCATGGGGTTTATGAGGGATAGCGAGTGCCCAGAGCTGTCATTAGACAGAGTCTAAGGCCCAACAGTGAAACAGTATGCTTATGCTTATGTCTGCAAAGTGTGTGTGTGGGTAGCATGTGTGAGGCATCTGTGGCTCCATTTGTGTATGTGTCCCATGTGGCTCCCGTGGGCCAGCCGAAGGCATCCGGTTAACTGATGTGACTGTGTCCCTTTATGCTGGTACAAACCAGACACATTCATCTGCTGTAGTTCTTTTGTCCCTGTCTCCATCCTGGCAAACGATTAAATTGCATAATAAAACAAAGACAATACTTTGACAATAGATGAAAGATGACGTATGTAGTTCACACACAACAATAGTGTAGTAAAGCCTCTGTCTTTCCTGTCTCTTTCCACTCTCTCATCTGTGATTATATACCTCTCATGTAAACACCCTTACTGCTTATTTAGATAATCTAGGATTACTGGGCAGGTCCCTGCCATCAACGTTTTGTTAGTTGTAAGCTGGTGTTTGAGTTTCCAGCTTTAGTAAATGAATATTTTGTGAAATACTGTGTGTGGGCAATGAGCTCTTTCACATGCATGTAATTGTCCATTACACCCAGAACTCTAAGGTTTTCTCACTTTTGCACATGTGTTTTACCGTCTTTGTCCATCGGCCATATCACCGGATCTTGTAAATGTTATTAGTGCTTTATTGTAAACGAGAGCAGAGGCAGCAGTACTTCATCATCACCAGCAGGCTGGGAGCTGTAGGCCTCATTGCATCTCTCTGTTATACCACACTGTCCTTGCCTGGGCCTCCTCCCTGCTGTTACACAGGCCTCTCTGTCTGTCACTTTCTCTAACACACTGTCAACTACAATCCTTTGCATTTGTGTGCACATGCTGCCTGCATCCAGAGATGGGGGGATGGGATTCAGGGAGATTTCACTGTTTCACTGAGAACAATACCCCTTTTGATGCATCTCAGCACTCTTTGTTTCATTAACGAGGACCAATAAGCCAGTGGCAGACAGAAGGAGGATAGTATGAAGGGAGGGGAAAAAGTGAATGAGATGGAGATGAGAGAGAGTGAGTGAGGCACCCTCCTCACTGGGCTCTCAAAGCCAGTTGATTATCTCCCACTGGTTTATGGCTGTTGCTGCATCTACTAGAGCTTTTAGCTGTAGTTTTGTCTGAATTGTTGTTTGTTGTGCTTATCTACTCAGCTGCGGCCAGCGCTGTGCAATAATCAGTTCAGCATCTTTATTGGAGGAGGCCTTATCTGTACTGCAGCCACTGAGCCTTATCCTGTTTACATACAAAGAAGAGGCTGGCTGAAGAGGATCCCTGCACTACTAGAAAGAACGTTCACACTGTAGCTCCAATTAAACACCTTTTGTTTTCAGATAAACTCCATCCAGGTCAGGAATGAGAAGAGGATGGACTGCAAGAAAGTGAGGAATGCTTAGGAGAGCATTATCCAGACAGAGGCGTCAGGTTTCAAAGACTATACAGCTTTCTCCTCCTCAACCAGGCTTTTGTCCCAGGGGGTAATAATGCCATTATGGCAACAACAGAGGAACGCCCAGTCAGCCATCCAACCAACCAGCCAAATAGCCTGATCCGGCCCCTGGGCACTGCTCAAGTTACCCTTCATTCGAGCAGCTGTGCGTTCGTCCTCCCGTTTCAGCTGGCAGTGCGGCCAAGCATTAGGAATGTCTTGATGAGTTGTAACTGATCTTTTTCAAACATTATAAATATCCTCATGCCTTACTTGCTAATGTGGACCAGAGTTGATTTCCCAAAAAACAGTATGAAATCCAACATCTCTTCAAATGTGCCCAGCAGCAACACTGGCCCAACAGCAATCAGCACTTCATTCAGAGGCTGCCCTCGCAGGTGCCTGCTGGTAAAAGTCCCCTAGAAAGTGTCCCCACAGGTGCCTGTGTGTAAAAGGCATTTATTCCTGTGAATAAAATCTCTCTGAGTAAGCACATGCTTCAGCCAGCGGCCCCCCGGTCGCTGCAGCTTTCACACAGAGAGGGAAAAAGGACAGGGATTCACTCTGTGCACCACTCTGCTGACCTCAGCCACTCCTGTGTGTGTGTATGTGTGTGTATTTGTGAGCTTTGTACATGTGTGAGACACATCAGCAGCTTGTGGGGACAAAGAACTGATTTCTAGAGCCAAACATCTGTATCAGTGCACGTGTTGGATGTTGATGCATATGTTTATCAACGTATGTTTCCCAAACACTGATTATGCCTGGGTGGTTTTTTCAGCTTGTTTATTTGGGTTGCGAAAGCATTTTTAAAGCCCTTTGTGGTCGACAACTTAAAAATGTTTGAGAAAGGCTTTGCTGAAGTTGCCAGTGGAACCACAGTAATCCACTTTAACACCCACATAGCCACATAGACACAGGCGCACTCTCACAAAGCACACATATAAAAGGCACACAGTGACATTTGTGCACTGATCTTGTACAGTATGATCCTGATATTGCATCTATGACCTCTGACCCTTGGCCCTGTAGCTTCATCCAGGGTGTGTCATGAACCTTACCTAACCTATGCACACTATTCTCAGATGTCTGGAAGGCCACACATACTTCTACTCATGGCTTAAGTGACCTAAAGATAAAGTTAACTGTGTGGGCATACTGCACTCTGTAGTGTTGGCTGTGTGACAAATTTCATAGAATCCAAGGCATTTGCTTGGCAGGCCGTATTTAAAACCCCAGAAGTAGCAGCAGTGTTTTAGTTGAATGATACTGAGTGTGTGTGGCCTGTCTAAATGTTAAGAGGTATATTAATACAAGAGGGTTTGCTGAGGATATAATTACAAGCCAGTTTGGAGAAATAACTATTAATATAGTGAATTAATAGGGGTGGAAATCACTAAGAAACTCACGTTACGTTGCCATGATAACGATGATATATAGAGACACAGTGATTCTGTATCTCTATATATGATCACCATATATATACATATATATATATATGCATTCATTATGTATTCATTATGTCCACAGACAGAAACCAAATAGCCACTAAGCTGCTTCCTGCTCACCTGTCTGCATTTTGGCAGAACAATAACCATCGACAAGTGGATTTGGCATTGAGCCACTCATTCTCTGTGATCCCTTGCTCTTATCAGATTCACACACACAAAACACACACTCTCATAGTTTGACACTCATGACACTGGCTAATCTCTCTCTCTCACAAGTGCATCCGCTTAAGATTGTGTGCACACACACACACACACACACACACACACACACACACACACACACACACACACACACATGCTGTAACTGCACAGTGAACTGTAGCTGGAAGAAGACATTTATAGATAAATTAATTGACCAGAAATCCTGCTAATTTTTGGCCTTGAACAAAAATACCCCTAATTTACACCCTGTCACACACATATTAAATAACCACAACACAATAGGCATACGCAATCCTTTGTAGCCCACTCTAAAGTATCATTTAACGATCTACAGATAGGATACGTTGCAGGGCGGAGACGTGAATGATAGAAGTATGTCAAAGGTTTCCTCAAGAGATTGAGATTGGCCTGAAATAGACAAAGAGTGAAATCAATCCAAAGACATCAGCCTGGTCTCTCTGTCATGTTATCACACTTGAAAACACATGTAGGGATCAGGTTGCTTCATGGTCTGTGTACTTGAGGTGAGCAGTTATGTAAAGGGATTGAAAGGCTTGAATATACAGTATGACCGTAGGACTGCAACTAATGATTATTTTCATTGTCACGTAATCTGTCGATTATTTTCTTGACTAATTGATTAATCGTTTGGTCCATATTTAGTTCAGAAAATTGTGAAAAAGTGGTTCCAAAGCCCAAGATGTCATTCTTAAATAGGTTCTGAAACTCTTGTTTGGTCCAGAACCCAAAGTTTACTGTGACAGAGGAGTCACACAGACTTTTTTCCTTAAAAAAATCTCTCAAACGATTATTGATTTGCAAAGTAGTCAGTTTAGTCCCTGATCTAACACATATGCCAGGATTGTGTTGAGTGTTATTTGAAAATTGTTTTGCCAGTATCATTACAATATCAGAATTTGTTACTTGTACGTCTTAGATAACTTTGAGAAATAAAGATGTTTCTCTACAAGATCCATTATTTATTTGTAACAAAAGACCACAGAGTCCTCAAATGGGAAATATTTTTCTGATTGACTGACTTGTCGAGACCTCTCTAACCTTCGCCTGAATTGTCCTCTCTCTGCGTCCCGCTCCTTCTCACGACGGGTCACATGGTGTGTTTGAAAGACAGGAGGAGGAAATCCTCCATTAGAGCACACCACAATACCTCTTCCTCTGCCCCGCTCCGCCTCCCATTCACCTCTCACACTCTCTGCTCACACTCCAGCTCACTCACTATAATCACGATATCATTCTAATTCTACTCCTGAAAGCCATGAAAGCTCATTAAAATGTCAATAGAGGGCCAGAAGGGTGAAAGTCATGAGAGTGACAGGACTGGAATCTTGCCACCATATTCTCAGCGGACACGCAGGTGTTGCTCTATGGGGACATTAGTGCCATGTCAAGGGGAATTAACCTTTGGAACGACGAAGCTGTTTAGCTGCCATAAGAATAGGTATTGTTTCCTGTTCTGGAAAGTACAGTCGGACTTAAGATGAGAGAAAATAATAGACCCTTGCATGACTAAAGAGCTGATAGCAATAAACACTGTTTAAGTACAAATCCTGCAAAGGTCCTACAGTGTAGGATTGTAGGATCAGACTTGGAGGAGCCTTTATATGTAAGGTAACCCTAACAACAACTTTAATCTAACAACTCAGCCACTATACCAAATTTAACCCCAAAGCCAATCAAACTTGGCCCTGGCTGGATAATCTCTCTGACACAACGCACACCAAGCTGTATATATAAGCTTACAGCTCGCAAACACACAGTATATACAAGCATACGGCCATTGTTAAGCTGTGATTTCTAGCGGGCAGTGGAGCATGAACATGCAAGTTGATTTAAGTCTTGATATTGCACAGAATGGAAAATAAGCACAGCACACACATAAACACAGGCGCTGCCGTGACCTGAACATACAAACATGTCGTCAACCAGCCAAAGAAATACCTCACAAATTTTACACAGTCTCTATCTCTCTATCCAACCTGGGTTAAGTAGTCTGTAGCGGTCTGCAGAACTGTAAGAGGGAAATGCATGACAAAATCTGATAAGACAAATAGAAATGTTCCCCCAGCCACCTAGGATGTGGTTTTTTTCTATTAGTTCTCCTTTCCGGCCCTTTCTCTTTGACCAGGATTTTTAGGCACACAGTTATTTTCTGACAGTTTGTAATTTCTGTCACTAAGAGTCTCAGTCAAAACAGCAATAATAAAATACCCAGTGGTAGATGACGTTGTGAAGTACGATCAGCATTACCAATGAAACTCTATATGATGTGACCCAGCAGAAATCCTGTTTACAGCTGACGTAATGTATTAAAGTTTTACTCACATATCATATAGTGACTTATATTCACGCTATGTAATTTCATTCTAATGAAATAGACAAAAGTAACGTTAGATGTTCGCATTAGTAAAGGGGATATGATGCCACTGACAGGCGACCAAATGAAACAGGCCGTTATATTAAATAAGACTATGAATTTCACAACATCAACAAAATACATAACACACTACCTATTTGTTTTAGATATTTAAATTTTGTTTCATATTATAGCTTTAAATGCAGCTCCCCTCATTAGGCTCATTTGTCTTTTAAACATTGATCACACAACTTCTTTATCGTGAACATA
>JAPQRN010000744.1:0-15440 GCA_037367275.1 Coranthus polyacanthus | reverse complement strand
GAAGGAGAAGGAGGAGGAGGAGAAGGAGAAGAAGAAGGAGAAGGAGGAGGAGGAGAAGGAGAAGGAGAAGGAGAAGGAGGAGGAGGAGAAGGAGGAGGAGAAGGAGGAGGAGGAGAAGGAGAAGGAGAAGGAGAAGGAGGAGGAGGAGGAGAAGAAGAACTGACCAAATAAAACGAGCAGAATTTGTTTCTCTCACTGATGCAGAGTTAATGAGGCTCATTATGGACAGAAGAAGAAGAAGATGAGCAGGATTTGTAATGACTAAGTAAGAAGAAAAGACTCATGGGAACTGAAGTTATACTGGAGGGTTTTATACTGAAAAGTTCAGGCAGTGAAATTCTATAATAAATCCATCCAAACAAAGTGCACATTCACACATTATCAGTGGCAGAAAATGAAACTTAATGCCAAATATTTATGTGGGAGTTTGACAGGATTTGGACTCTCAGACAGAAACAATCTGAACTTCTTACTGCAATATATATATTGCGATATTAAAAATGACTTGAATAGCTGTATTTAAAAAGAATGAGTCCTTGTGGAAAAGCTGGAGCGACTTTGAAGAGAATGAATCTGCAGAGAAAATAAAACTTTCTAACTTTTTAACGCTCTAGATCTGGTTTCAACTGAGCAAAACGCATCAGCAGGTGAGTGTTGTCATGACTCTGCTGAGGGAGAGAGTGTTGCATTATGGGTTGGTTTAAACATTAAAGTTGCTTTCAGTGTGTTTCAGTTGATCCTTCAGAACTAAAACTGTTCAGTTTCTTCAACTTAACGCTGCAGGAGTTTGTGTAAAGTCTTGATGAGTGAAATTAGTTCCGATGGTTTCACTTCATTAACTCTGTCTTAACTGTTGACTCCGAGTCCTCTGACCGTGTAGTAAACACACAACATTAAACTGTGCAGGTCAATCCACTACATACGAGTCCACCTCTGTCCATGTGTCTGTAACAGAGACGTCTAATCACTGACGTCCCTGTGAAGACTCTCACTCTGCTGCTAAAAGCCTGCAGAGAAGGAAATGCTCCATTTTTAGAAACATGGAGACCATGATGAGGACCAGATTAAACAGAAAGAGGAGGAGGGGGGAGAACAGAGGACACAGCTCTTTGTAAAGCTCTTCTCCCATTGGAGGGGGTTGATAAGAAAATGCTGAGTAAGAATGAAGCAGCTTTCCACAGATGTGAGGAGAGAGAGGACGATCAAAGAGAACAAGAGGAAGAGGAGGAGGAGGAGGAAGAGGAGGGGGCGGTGCTAAATAACAGAGGAGAGGACGAGGTAACGAGACAAACAGAGGACGAACTGACCAACACTGTCCTGTTTGTCCTGCTTGGCGTTACAACATGTAAGTTCTGAATCGATTCTGGTTCTTGTTTCGATAATAAAACGGTAAAAACAAGGTCAAACATATGACTTTGTGATCATTAAATGAATGATCACAAAGAGCATTTACTAAATACATACAATAAAACATGAAATGCACTAAAAAAGATCAGTGTCGAGCAGTTAATTAAACTACTAGTTAGTCTAATGTCCTGGACCTGCTGTTGTAGGACTGGGCCATAAAGTAAAACAACTGTCACAATATAACTTTCACGACATAAGTGTTTGATATAATTTCAAGGGAACCCAGAAGTCCAATCTGCAAAACGCCTGCTCACGCTGCACACCAACAGAGGGCAGTAATAACATCTAGTCTGTTCAACCCACAAAAAGAAGAAGAATGGCAGCAGTAGAGGAACAACCCACAGGAACCATCTGTAAAGACCTGAACCGTGTGCCATGGTAGTTCAGTCTTATCTGGATCTGACCTGATTCATGACATGTACATAAACACTCACAGAGTCCAGGTTGTATCTAGTATCTGTGTGGAACATCTGGAGTCTGGTCACATCTCTGTAGGACTGAGGCCTCTGATCACAGAGTGCAGTCCCTCCTGACGAGAGCTGGACCTCGACTCCACTACCTCTGCTGTAACTGACAAATGTGAACTCGGCAGTAGAGATAAAGCAGCGTTACACACAGCTGACGTGTAAAGTCACAAGTAAAGAGTGTGTGTTTTATGTGTGTAAAGTTTAACTTCAGTTCAAACCGTGTCTGGCGACAGCGTTGGTGTTTATTGTTGAACCAGTTCAGTCACTGGAGACGGAGGAAACAACAAACGGAGTCCGAGCTCGGTCCTGTTGGTCCTGATTCCTTCCTGAGCTTTGTTTAGGTGGAGTGAGGTGACAGATGAAAGGACAGAGCTGGATCTGTTGAATGAGTTTCCCATAAAGCAGTGAACAGGGTTAAAACTCAGGATAAAAACTAAGAGGACAAACGTTCAAGAGAAGCTTCAAACACATCAGGATTTAACTGTTACTGCTTCTCAATGGATCATTTCAGACCAACTCACCCAGACCTCCAGGCTCAAGTCAAGGACTGTCTTTGAGAACGCTTCTATTAACCTGAGACGCACAGATAAAAGACGTCTTCATCTAGTATTGAACAGACCAGGCCCTTACAAGCTGAACCCAATGAAAAACAGACTCATAGATGAAACACAGAGATAAAAAACCTCAGTCAACGTAGTACGAGGAAATAAAACCACTCAATGTAACGTTATAGCCAGAGAAAACCACTTTAACATCTTTAAAACACTTCTATTTCTGTATTTTGATGACACTACTTACATTTATCCAGTGATTAATTGTTCAGTTAATTGTTCACTTCACAACTAAAACAAGCATCTGGAGTCAAGCTGTAGGAGACATCAATGCAGCAGGTTTAGAGAACACAGAGTCTGTCAATGAACAAATCCTCACTCGGCCTCTTTATCTTCAATCACTGTGTTACACCATCATGAGAGAAGTGTTGAAAACTGAAGAAACCATCACATCAAAGAGTTCTTCAATCCAGTCTCCACTTAGATCAAACTCCACTGATAGAGTTAATCAGCTGACATTAGCTGTGGTTTATATCTTCTTTCTCTTTTCATACATTTTGTCAAACAGGATCCAGTAAAACCTGCTGGAACATGATGAGAAACGGATGAAGCAGCAACAACCAACAAATACCAGGAGCAGGACTTTTCACAGCAGGAAAATGAACGGTTCAGTGGATTCAGGTTCCAGACGTACCTGAGGCTTCAAGGTTTTCTATTGTAGGAGGTTTGAACACAGCATAAAGGTACAAATACAGAGAATACAGAGGATTAGATGGATTTAACGCTAGACTTTTCATTTTAGAGGCAGGGTTTATTGTTATTAATTAGCACAAACTTTCAAAAAAATGAATTCAAGCTTTAAAGCTGCATCAAGAGTAAACTGTAAACATTTCATTGTGGATACAGGACCTCTGGATAGAGAACCTATGGATACAGAACCTGTAGACACAGTACCTGTAGACAGAGCCTGTAGATACAGAGCCTACAGATACAGAACCTGTAGACACAGCACCTATAGACACAGAACCTATGGATACAGAACCTGTAGATACAGAACCTATGGATACAGAACCTATAGATACAGAACCTATGGATACAGAACCTATAGATACAGAACATGTAGATACAGAACCTGTGGATACAGAACCTGTGGATACAGAACCTATGGATACAGAACCTATAGACTCAGAACCTGTAGATACAGAACCTAGGGATACAGAACCTATAGATACAGAACCTATAGACAGAACTTATAGACACGGAATCTGTAGATACAGAGCCTATGTATACAGAACCTATAGATACAGAACCTGTAGACACAGAACCTGTAGATACAGAACCTATAGATACAGAACCTATGGATATAGAACCTATGGATACAGAACCTGTAGACACAGCACCTGAAGACACAGAACCTATAGATACAGAACCTATAGATACAGAACATGTAGATACAGAACATGTAGATACAGAACCTGTAGACACAGTACCTGTAGACAGAGCCTGTAGATACAGAGCCTACAGATACAGAACCTGTAGACACAGCACCTATAGACACAGAACCTATGGATACAGAACCTGTAGATACAGAACCTGTGGATACAGAACCTATAGACTCAGAACCTGTAGATACAGAGCCTATAGACATATAACCTATAGAAACAGAACCTAGGGATACAGAACCTATAGAGAACCTATAGACAGAACTTATAGGCACGGAACCTGTAGATACAGAGCCTATGTATACAGAACCTATAGATACAGAACCTGTAGACACAGAACCTGTAGATACAGAACCTATGGATATAGAACCTATGGATACAGAACCTGTAGACACAGCACCTGAAGACACAGAACCTGTAGATACAGAGCCTATGGATACAGAACCTATGGATACAGAACCTATAGATACAGAACATGTAGATACAGAACCTATGGATACAGAACCTATAGACACAGCACCTGTCGACACAGAACCTATAGACAAAGAACCTGTAGATACTCGTCGTTCAGTGACATAAAGTCATTGAATTCAGTAAAAATAAATTCATCATCATTCTTCATAAATCAGAGCAACACATCACACGTCTGTTGTCAGTGTTTAAACTGAAGAAGTGTTAAAGTGTCAGGTTTTACATGTACGTCACATCATTTCTTTTTCTTCAGCCTCCATATGTTGCTGTGGAGGTTTCACTGTGGGTTCATCAAGGAGTCGGACCGGATGTCCTCACATACAGTGAACTGATCCATATATACAGTATTGATCAATGATCGATGCTCAGACTTCTCCAGGGAAGGAAACAGAAGCGGCTTTGTGATACTAAACACCAGGCTTTACTTCATCTCACTCTGACACAGACGTGACATTCACACACTGAAATATGTACAAACTCCAAAGTAGATTTCATCTGGAGACAGAACCAGACAAAGCCTCTGTGTTCCCTCTGTGTCAGTGAATCCAACTCACAGTCCAAGTTTCCTCACAGTGGCTTTTAAACATACGTGTCTGCATTAAGTCACACAGACACGAAAACAACAAGGAGGAGACTCAGTTCTAAAGTCTGTGGATGTGGAGACAGAAGGTACTGGTCTGATACAAACACTCTACTAATAAGCCATTAGATTCATTATAATCTACTACCTATTCTGACCACTAATGGATTCATTAAAACATGCTGCATCTCAGGGTTTTCTCAGCTTTCTGCATGGCGTCTCATGGCTTTTGTTGTTGTAATTTGACTTAAATTATTTCTCACATTTCTTCTACCTATTGTTTAAGTATTGTAACAATAACAGAGCTCCAATCATAAGTGTTTTTAAAGGAAAAAAGTCAAAATTCTGAGTTTGATTTGTTAAAAGTAAATATTTTCTGTGTTTTTTTTACACGTGTGACAGTAAAGTGAACATCATATCATCTGAGGACGTTGTCTTATAGAAACAATGACATTTTTAAAATTTTTAATGAAGAAAACGATCAACTGTCAATGAAAACAATGATTACTCATGGTGCTAAATAATCCCTGTGCAGATGTTTTGAAAATCATTGCATGTTGAAGTTGTCTTCTAATGAACGTTGTGTGTGTGACAGTGTGTGATGAGTCAGCACAGTCGAGGGTTTATCGACGTCCTGGTGGCTTTACTTTGTTTTATTAGTTCTGCCTCAAGCTTTTAGTCTCAAACACAGAGATAAATGAACAGCTGTTAATTACCAGAGTGGGCTACAGCCTCTGTAATGGATCAGGGCAGGACGGTTCTGGACCATGGTGATGTATGGATTCAGGTCTGACTCCAGCCTGCAGCCTCTTTTGGTCTCAAGCCTAATGCCTAACATCAATCACACTAACAGGGTTAAGGCGAGCGCACAATGCCGTCTACTGCTGCTCTTTGTCTGTTCTGGATTAAACAGTCAGCTTCAGTTCAGTCTGATGGTCTCAAACAGTCTTATCACTGCAGCCTGGACTTAACAGGCCTCTTCAGACTCCTTCCTGTAGTCCTGGTCTCCATTTCCATCTTGGACTCAGTCAGATTTAACAGATATGTGATCTGTATCGACCACAGCAGTTTAGAAGCTGATCCCATTACAGCCTCTTCCTCTTGCTGTTTTTTTCTGGGTGCATTATGTTTCCATCCATCCATCACTCTGCTCATGTATTGATCTGTATTGTGGGCTTTAATTATCTGAAGAAACGCCCGCCTGCTCCTCAGAGGATGACGATGACGGCTGTGTTCAACCACAACCTTAGAAACAACCAGGAAGTTGGATCAGCATCCAATCACACCTGAAATCTGTGTTTACCTCTTTGAGCTCATTCAACTCTGACATTAATTAGACTCTGTTTATCTGTAGACGGATTATTCATCTCTCAAACTGTATTCCTGAGCCACAAAATACATACAAAAATATAAGAAACTGGTGGCAACTGGCGATGGTTTCAAGTTATATGTGTGTTTGGTGTAGCTGTGGTAAAATGACTCAATGGCTCCTGCTACAACATTTCAAAAACCCAGCCCCTGCATGAGGTTTGACTTAGATGAACAAGATTCAGTCGACAAATGGATCAGGTCTAGACGCACAAAAAAGCCTCTTGGAGCCAAACCCCGAACCCAACAGGAAGTCCACCATTTTGGTTTGAATATGTAACTTTTTAGTGGGTGTTCTCTACTGTCAGTGGACTCAGGAAGTGATGTTTAACTCATATGAACAGTGTCCGAGACCAAAACTGAGGACATCTACATGCTTGTCGTTAACCCAGATGTGCATGGAAGTGTGAGGCCCAATCAATGCTCGCAGCATGTGTTAATAGTATGTGACACAAATAAAGATAAATGATGATCAGTCTGTCCATCAGCTGCAGTATCTGAACACTAACCAGGATTCACAAGTGTGTTGTGTAGTAGCAGTAAATGTTCATTTACTGCTGATTTATTGCTTCATGTACATATTTGCAGTTTTTACACTTAGTCATTAAAATATTCAGAATGCAACGCCTTTAAATCACACACTCTGACAGTGTGTCAGAGTGAAACAGAAACAGAAACATAAACTAAATAATGAGGTCAGTAACAGGCTGCACTTCAAACACGTCCACAGTTATTTCTGAAGAGAATCATAGATAAAATAGCAGAAAAAAACACTCAGGGAGAAGTGTGTGTTTATGGTGCACACATGAACACACACAGACACACACTGTGCTGTGTGTGTTCATGTGTCGAGACGTCACCCTGCTCTGTGTCACACACCAAACACAAACACACACTCATCTCAAAGTGCAAATGAGAAAAACCAAACTGTGTTCAAAACATCATTAAGCAGAAGTCCTGGAGTGTGAGGACACACACACATGCCTGTCTAAAGTCATGTCATTGTTTACTTCTGATCTTTACTTGTTTACTCCAGTTCTACTGAATTTAACAAACATCAATAAGAGACACAAGGGAAAAAACAGTGAAACTAAAATAAACTGTGGCTGATGTAAAAAGCACATTGTCTCATATTCTGATCTGTCTCCAAATGATTTTTAATATGACAATAACAGTAACAGAAATGACAGTAAAGCACACATGGAAACACGTGACCCGAGGATGATCTCGATCCAGTTCTTAACATCCAGATCTCTGGGTTGCGTGTCTACTTCTTACTCGTCCTGGCCGTCACTGACACACACAGCGTCTTTGTAAAACTGTATCTGAGAGAAGCTTCATGGTTTTAAAATGACTAAATCACTACTAAAGAAAACACATAAAAAGTCTTTGTCTAAACATGTCGTTTTCAGTGTGTAGTTGCATGTACTTTCATATATCGATGAGGGCTTTAAAACGGTGAAACACAGACAGAAGGAGAACCACAATTACCGAGGTCAGTGTTGCCTTTGCTGTAAAGTCTACATGTTCTGCTGAGTTTCTATGAAGGTTTCATTCAGACAAACGTCACATAAGACTTTGCAGATTTTCAAAGACCTGCTTTACAGAATCCCAAATGTCTGTAATCAACAGCAGCCATGACAGTCACAGACATCACACAGATCAAACCTCTCACATCCAATTACCTCAGTTCAATCTGAGTCAAAGGCTGAAAACACCACAACACACGCACACACACACGGACACACTTCACCGTGACAACCTGCTGATGAAATCCTCTATAATTAGAGCTGACGTGTTCCACTTCCTGTTGAGACTGATGGAGGAAGTTCCGCCTCACTACACCTCACTAATCAATCTGCACACAATCAACCTGGCTGTCAATCAAGCACAGAGGTTGGGCTTATCAACGGCAGGCAGAGTGTGTGTGTCTGTGTGTGTGTGTGTGTGTGTGTGTGTGTGTGTGTGTCCAGTCCAATAAATTAAACACAACCACTGAGTCTGGACTGAAGGATCTGATCTGTGTGAGATCAATAAGAAGCCTGTTGTCTGTGAATGAATGTGTTTTTGTTCCACACGGAGGGTTTCAGTCAGAACAAAGACCAGACCAGACCGTTCTAATGTTACAGATGAAAGTTTCTGAGATACGAACGGACTCGTCGCAGCTCGACTCAAACCGACCGACATGGTGTCGGGGATCGGATCACGTTTCAGATCAGAAAAAAGGAAGACAAATACAAACAGCTTTCATTTGTTTCTCAATTAATTAAAACTGTTTAAAGCATAAACATATGTCCACAGCCTTAAATAAAAAACAGCATTCAATATATCTACTGTTTAAAGAAAATCAGAAAAATAAAGCATAAACAAAATAAGGTAAATATTCAAAATTCATTATGTTGCACTTCATATTCAATATGAAGTGATGACACCGACTGTAAACACACCAGTAGAAAAAAGAAGAAAAACAAATGTCCTCAGTCAGTCACGTGTGTTGAAGTGATGAACTGCACAAACTGTAGTTATTTTCAGAGATGTAAGATGTTTTATACGGCTGTTATTTGTGTGGTTTGTGACACAAAACTTTAAACCTCTGTAGAAACAGTGATTTGTGTAAAAAAATAAGTTAATGCAGCCTTGAGAAAAACAACAACAAGAGTTTCAGAGTCAGAAAGTCACAGTGCATTTAGGAATCACTGCTTTCTGTTTTAATCTGCATTTTTCATACAGTTTGAACTTTTTCTAATTGAGTTGTAGAGTAAAGTGTCATGCGTTGGTATGTGCATTGTGTGTGGTACAGTGTTGTGTGTTTGAACATGTGAACTGGTTGTTTACCAGTGTTTCTGTTGCAGTAAACAGTAAAGTGATGAGACCAAAGCCGAGGCCTGTGGGGATCCACGCACAGCAGCACATCCACTCTGCTTTTATCTGCTGCATGGGGATAAATAAAGCTCCGCATTACAGCAAATCCAGCCCCTCCAGACACACACAACACACTCCCAGAGTTAATCACAACAAACGGCCGAGACTCGAACACGCCATCGATCTGAAACAGGAGGCTCCGAAAAACAGCAACCAACAAAAACAGAACCAAGAGAAACGGGGCGAGAATCATCTGAGATTCACTGCATCTGAACTCATGTCAGTTGCCACGGCAACAAGGACAACGTCCATGTGTGGGTGTGTTTCGTGAGTTCAGGATGATCACAGCGATACGTCTCAGACTCAGCAGAGGAAGAGACAGAAGCCGACAACGAGACAAATGGAAGAGGGAGGAGCTTGTATTTCATGATGCAAACTCAGGTTGAGTCAAAGTAAAAAATATTCAAACCAGTCTGACATGACGCCAAACACTAGACTGAACCCATAAACCAAATGGTACCACATAATGAGACGTCAGAGCCATGGATCAGAGTAGTGACTCCAGTCCACCTGGTGGCACTAATGCACCTCTAACTGGTTTGACAACCAAAAAGAAGAAGAAGCAGCAGCAGCATCGTAATCACGTTCTTCAGGTCTCTTCAAATCTGACTCATTGTCATACTGGTTCAGTTTTATTTTTCTTTGAGACTCTGTCATGAGAGTCTGTCATGTCTCCTCTGGTCGTCATGAAGTTTCTCATAAACAGACTCATCGCGCTCCATGTTTATCTCCTGACATGTGATCTCCTTCATGTTGTCTCCACAGTTACCTACTCACAGCTCCGTTAGTCTGTTCACGACAAACACTACATTATGTTCATCACGTTGTCATGGTGATTATTACTGATGGAAAACCAGTGTGATGATGTAGGACACTTTTTAATTTGAACTTTGAATGGAGTGTTATAGTTATACAGTTACTGCATAGTAAACCTTTAACTCTCATATGTTTGGCTACTGTTGTTCAGAGTGAGTATGTTGTCAAATTATGATTCAGATTAAAGGAAAATTAAAGAAAACAAGGGGAAATGGAAGCAAACACACACACAAAACAAAACCCCTCTAATCAAAGGTTGTTTAAACTCAGAGCAGATAAAGAGTCTAACCCTAACCCTAACCCTGATTATCGTGTCAAATCTCTTCTTCCTCAGATCTCATAAACCTTCACAAACTGTCACAGGAGAGTATTTGTCTTTTTTCAGTGGAGTTAATGGGTGTTAAATCACAGAGTCTGTCTAAATCATAATTAGCCTCTGGCCTGTTCATTACAGTAGACGAACTGACACTGTATGTGATTCTATTCATAACATGGCTGCATCAGATTTCCTCCCACGTCTCCTCTCATTCATATTCATGTCGGCGATCTTCAAAAGGAAAAAGGCCAGAACAAATGGAACAAGTTTCCTGGAGAAAAACAGAGCAAAGGACTCATTTCCAGTCAAGTGGCTGTGTTTTCTCATCTTCACGTGGGCTAATTATTTCAGAGGAATGAGTTTTCACCAGCGTGGGCTGATGTTTGTACTTCGTTTTCGTCTGTGAGCAGGTCATTAACTCAACATAAATCAAGTGGAAGTAAACCAACCACCAGGAACCTGAACAGACTGAAACACAACATAACAACAACAAACATAAAAGACAACAAAACGTCTTCACATTCACTCTTACAGGAGGAGATACCGTCCTGTAGGAAACAAGGTTATAGGTCATCTGAGTCCCATTATTCTGAGCCAGAGTAACGTCCTGTGATTTAGCGACATCTAGTGGTCAAACCCCAAATCCACATGAGATGTTTTTAAGACGATTATAAAACTGGTTAAATAAAGGATAAATAAAATAAAACAAAAGGAGATCTGTTTCATCACCATTTTTGTAAAGAAAGTACAAAGGACATGAAGGGAAATCAGTGTCTGGAAAGCATTTGGCTTTTTACAGCAGGTTTATGTTTTTTCTAAACTTTAAAGCTTTTATACCCAAAGATCCAAAATTAAAAAATAAACCCATCATTTCCCTTCAGTCGTAAACGGGATGTGAACACTGGTCTGCTGTTAGTTTTTCCTTCGTATCCATCCACCACCTCCTCCTTCTAAGATTCGTCCATATTTAACATCATCAGCCGCTCCATGTCGTCACTTCTTGTTTCATGCACTTACTCATTTATTCATAAAACCATGAGGCGTAAACACCAGATGTTTAAACAATCGACATGTATTGTGGTTTTTCTGGCGACGTTCAGGCTGAGGAAATGTTCTGGATCCAGATCTGCTTGAACTCACACCGACCCACATTAGATGATTTTGCTGATTGGAGGCTTGGCATTAGTCCATGTTAAGCCATAACTGATTATGTTCATTGTCAATTCATCTGTTCATTATTTCCGTGATTCATCAGTTAATTGCTGGTTTTGTAAAATGTCAGAAAATGTCTGAAAAACATCTATTGGAGTTTCCCAAAACCTAACGTGTCGTCCTCAAATGTCTCGTTTGGTCACAACTCCAGATATTCAGGAGGAAAGAAAGCAGCAAATATTCACATTTAAGCTTAAAAAAATACATCAATTATAGATCATCAAAGTAGTTTCTGCTTAATTTAATATTAAACATCTCATTGCAGCTTTAGTCCAAACACCACATCCCGACACATTATCAGGATGTAATCTGATCAGTTCTTAATGCAAACGTGACATTAACTTCACAAACAAGACCTGTCAACATCAGGTTTGAAATATTTTAAGACCTAAAATGTTACAGACCTGCAGAAACCCTGTTCAGATGCATCCACTCAAAGCTCCAACATTTGGAAAAGAAGAGAAAAGACAAAGAGCTGATTCAGGCCTGAAACAGCCTGTAAGTGATGGATGAACTGAAACTACAAAGCACAAAAAGAAGAAAACAGTTGATTTAACAGAGATTGATTGTGGTGATAATTACAGGTTACACTCGTCACATTTCACACAGTTAAAGTCTGTCACTGTGAATAAAACTGTGAAGGTTTGAGATGATGAAGAACAGGAGACTCAACATTTATTACGTGAGAACGGTTATTTATTAGCTCATTAAATCTGTAATTAAGAAGCAAAATGGAAGAACCGTCATAAAAGACAAAAAAAAAGTTTAAGTAATAAGTAATTAAAGTAATAAGAATCATTTGTATAAAACGTCTGATTATTAGTTCAAACAAAAACTCCAGTGACTTCAATTCAAACTGATTTTATTACAGACATTAATTTATTACTAATTTTCAGTTCAATCATCTAACATGTAGTTTTCACTGCTGTTGATAAAGAATAACTAAAGTATAGAAAATGTTTTAGTTGTAAAGGATTTTCCAGAATAACTGATGCTTTAATGATACTGAAAACTGAGAATTAGAAGTTTAATAATTCCTATTGTTAAAAAAAAACATGAACCAGCAACGAACTGAAACAATTTCATTATTTAATTTGCTTTAATTTGGTTTCAGTGATTTTTAATGTAATAATATTAATATTTACAGGTCACAGCTTCTCAGACGTGAAGTTTTTCTCTTTTTTTACCCAGTTTGAAAATGACTGGTACATCTTCTGACTTTGGACCAAAACTAACTGACAATTATCAGACTTATTGTTTATGTCACATAAACATAATCCAGAAGCTAATGTTTAAAACTGTATCAGAAAAACTAAAACACTGATGATAATAATCTAAAATAATGTAAAAACATCCCCTTGCTGCTTTCTCTGCTCTTCATTGCTGTGTTTTTTAATCTTCATATGAAGTAACAACGTCTGACTCCTGAAACGTGTCAATACTTTGGACTAAATGATTAATGAAATAATTTAAAATTGCAGTGAGTCGAAGGTCCAGATGAAACAGAGCAGCATTTCAACACTTGAGATGTGAATCTACCTCCTCTCGCCCGTCTCAATGTGAGGTTAGTTTTTCTGTCAGATGTGAAGGGCAGAGAGGGAGGCGAGGAGGTTACAGGTCTGACTTCACATCTCACACCTGAGCAGACAGGAGATGGGACGAGTCCAGCAGAGCGTCTCGAGATGAGATGGAAAATATTCAGAGGAGGGACGGCGTGGAAGAGCAGCACTGTGATGGACACCATGAGACGAAGACCTGAACTCACACTGAGGTTCAGGAGGTTGGAGATGAGCTGAACGCACGTAGCTGCTGTCAACGACGTCAAACCAAGGAAACACAAACAACACAACACGCAGCACGTTATTCTGACTCATCCTGGTCAAAGATTCAACATCTCTGAGACTCTGATTAAATAGTCTGAGTCGAGGCTGAGTCCCACGGCCACAATCTGCAATGTTACGCATCTCATTTCAAATCACAGGAGTTAATCAACCAAAAGTCTGCTTCATATCAGAGACAAATGCAACATGACGAGTACCAGGAACCTGCAAAATAAAAATCCAGTTCTGCTTATTGGTCATGGAAATGATTACAAACGCAGTCTAGATGTTTGTGAGGACGTACGTATCTGCCAGGAGCTGCTCACATCAACTCAACGCTGTGTCCATTTGTTTGGACACGAATTCACACGTATATAACAACAGTTTTAAAAAGAGAGACCGTCCGATCTGCACCAATGAGACATTTTAGAAACTATAGCGCAAAAGATTTAAAAAAAAAAATCACTCCCACCAAGAATTATAACAGTTTGATGAGTTTAATGCATTTATTGATGACCTGCCTTGAGTTTGATGCTCAGTGATTCAGATTTATTATTTATGACTTTGACTTTGTGTCAGTTCAACAGTCAACGTGTCTTTAATAAAGTGAAAGTTAGACATAATGTGTTTTTAATGTGGGATGATATCAGCGTTATCGATAATATATTGATAAAATCAATGAAAAAACACTATCAGTAGACATCTGGTTTTAAAGATGTCAATTTAATACATAATATGTAAAATGTGCAATATTTCAACTTCTAATGCATATAGGTTTGATACTTTATAGTTTTTTTCATAGTTCTTTAAGTGAAGATGTGACATGTATCTGAAGAGAAGCTGATCACCTGTCATAGAGTCCAGCTTCAGACCAAGACACCACAGTCCAACTCAACCAGAACCAGGTCAATGCTAATGACTCGTCCTAAGCTTCAAACTCAACTTAAAGATCAGCAGATGAAAACTGAGACAAAGGAAGAACAACGACAGAGTCTGAACGGGAACGAAAGAGCAACAGCAACAACGTACAGAAAAAAAACAAATGTTTCAAGTAAAAGTAGAAAAGATGTCAAAGAAAACCAGCGAAGCTGCAAAGTTCAGCTGAGTTTCTTTCTGAATGATGTGTCAGCATCTGTAAATCCACATCTCATAACTAAAGGGATTATATTAAAATGAGAATGTGTGGAGTGTCTGAGCTACATGGGAACAGATGAACACATCAGACACATGTTCACTGACTTAATCTGAGCATAAAGTACACAGGAAGCTCACAATTACCACCATGGACATCAGATCATTTACTGTAGAAAAACTACAGTTTAAAGGCTGGTTTCTGAGGTGGAAGTTGAAGAAACCAGTCAGATACAAGATGAAAACACCTTCATTTTCTTTATTTTGTTTTAATGTTGTGAAAGCCTCTGTATGACTTTTACATTGTTACCGTCTTGTTTCGTCTTTTACAAATTATTTAAAACCACTAACAACCACCTCGTTTCTTCAACTTTCACTCAGGGCCAAAAAACAGCCTTTAAACCTAAAAAATACTGATTTGACATTGATCGTGATAATTATTGATGTCGACTGATATGAAGATGTTTATCGTGAGTGTTTTTGACCATATCATAGCTCAAAATGGTTCCTTTTTTTTTTTTACATTTCTCAAATGAAGAAGTTCTTCTGTATCAGAAATGACAACTGTAACAAAAAACCCGCTCTTTAAAGACACTGTAGACAAGCTTTTAATATGGAAGGACATCTTTTATAGTGACTGTGTGTGTCTGTGTCTGTGTGTGTCTGTGTGTGTGTGTCTGTGTCTGTGTCTGTGTGTGTGTGTGTCTGTGTGTGTGTGTCTGTGTCTGTGAGTGTGTGTGTCTGTGTGTGTGTGTGTGTGTGTGTGTCTGTGTGTGTCTGTCTGTGTCTGTGTGTGTGTGTGTGTGTGTGTGTCTGTGTGTGTGTGTCTGTGTCTGTGTGTGTCTGTGTGTGTGTGTCTGTGTGTCTGTGTCTGTGTGTGTGTGTGTCTGTGTGTGTGTGTCTGTGTCTGTGAGTGTGTGTGTCTGTGTGTGTGTGT
>JAPQRN010000743.1:0-10577 GCA_037367275.1 Coranthus polyacanthus | reverse complement strand
ACAGGTTAAAGGAGCCACATAACACTCACATAATAACACATAGAAAAGACGATCCCTTGACAAACTTAAGGTGATGACGAAGTTCAGTTCATTTTGCACACAGAGGCCTACTTTTTGCTTTCATACTTTGTGTTCATTTCAGAGATGTACTTTGTCACTAGTAAAGAAGTTGACCACATTACTTATAGTGGAGTAAAGAATGTGGAGATTTTTGCTACCTCTGCATATAAGACCCCTTTTCACACACCTTAAATCAGTTGTACCCACAGGCTGACTACAAATATTTCATGATATTTTTTTTCCTGCAACATAAGACTGACTGTACTAAACACATAAATTACTGATCTAAGGTGGCTTTAGAACTTATAATCCCATTTCAGCGCCACTGACATCACAGGCCAGACATTAATGTACTTCAGACGCTGGCCAACACACTCAAATGCCATATAAACACGACGTCTGAGCTTACACTTGTGTATTTTGAGCTCCAGGCTTGGAGTCTGTCAAAGCTCAGGCATTTTAACCAGCTGGTGGCCTTGTGTGTTGTAGTCTACATTTTCATACACAACATGAGTGTGTCCTTATGTTAGATACACTGTATGCTCACCAACTGGTGTGCCAGCTATCAGTCAGCTGCTATGGAGCTCCAATTCCCAACTAATGTGTGTTGATGGGTAGGTACACTTATATTCCTATAATCTAAAGCATATGCTCCTCTGTGGACTGAGTCTGAAGGGAAGATGTCTATCCGTTCCCTCCCTGCGTCAGTCTGTCCTTTCCACAGCTTTCCATCCTAGATTTATTAAGCTGTAAACACAGGTCAAGTCAACTTTCAGCACATCAAAGTCGTGTCCTTTTGCTGCCAAGTTGGACTGAGATGGGCCTTCCAAGGCTACAAAGGCACCGACGTCTATCCTGAGAGAGGAAGTGAAGCTGAATTTGACTCTATAAATGTAATCACATCCATTGGCTCTCTCTCTGGGTTAGTTTGGCATTGCAGGTGGGATGTGTTGCAGTGGGATGAGATTTCCATTCGTCAATTTCACCAGAACAGATCTTATGGGACCTTCCAGACTCCTGTTTTTCATTGAAAAGTGTGTTTAGTAGATAGAGGTCTACAAAACTCTGTGTGTGTTCATGCTGTTCTTTTGGAAAGGTCTATCGTCAGTGCATATGCTTTATATTGTTTTTGAGCATCATTTATGCAGCCATACCATATTATGTATTTACAGTACAGCTATATAATAATAATAATAATAATAATACATTTGATTTATATAGCACTTTTTAATCTTATTTCAAAATAAAACATTGCAATGAAGTACAACGCATGGTCACAGTATATAGATAATGTTGATTTTGCTGCAGCTGCTGATAACTCTTCCTCTTTAAGTTATTGTGTGCCATTGTGGCTGGTGTTTTCAGTGTGAGATTTATTTTACATTTTAAGACCATTATGAGTGGACTTGAATGGACTTAATGAAAGGATAAAGAGGACTCAAGGTTTTATTTCAAGACCAGTCAAAATCATAACTGCCCTTGCATTGTCTATTTTATTTGTTAAGGTTGTTATTGTGATTTCATGTACAACTGCTTCAAATGCAACCAATAACTTGACTAATTTCTCATTTGAATTTGCAGCTGTGGCTGTCTGAGATATCAGCCAAATGTTCAGCAATAAAGTTTAGAAACCTGAACTACAAAGAGTTCATCTGTAACAACAGGACCAAAAGAAAACATACTGCAGAGTGTCACACTATCAAAGCTAGGTAGCTAACATTAGCCATCTGCATCTGTACCAAAACTCAACTCTCTTCACCTATCATACATAGAGATTTAGTGAATATTAGCTATACATATTGTTACCAACTGGCTCATGGCAGGCATCAAGAAGGGAGAGCACACACAGAAATGTCAATCAAAAGTTAACTTATTTCCTTAAATTAATAAGAAAAAAATACTATTAATTGTGTGGTGTGGAAGTAGGAGAGTAATCAGTCATGTCAGCAGTGTCTGGATGAGTGAAAATATGTTGTGACACATGTTGTCTGATGCAACAGACCAAACAAAGAAAGGATGAGGTGGATGAAAAAGGCCAGACGACCAATCCCATAGACTGTATATATTAGTGAAAGAGGAACTGTGACGTCACTCATTGGTTTCTGAACTGCCATTTTGAAGCCAGTTGACCATTTGAACAAAAGGGGTCAAAGGTGAGCTAATGCTAAGCGCTAGCTTACTGACTCTGTGAAATATTCATTCATTCATTTTCCTTAACCGCTTAATCCTCTGGAGCCGATCCCAGCTGACATCAGGTGAAGGCGGTGTACACCGTGGACATGTCGCCAGTTCCTCGCAGGGCTGACTTATAGGGAACAAACAACAATTCACTCTCACATTCACACCTATGGGCAATTTAGAGTGACCAATTAACCTGTTATGGTTAAGGTGTTTTTGGACTGTGGGAGGAAGCCAGAGTACCCGCAGACACGGGGAGAACATGCAAACTCCACACAGCGAGGCTGTGTTCGAACCAGGACCTCCTTGCTGTGAGGCGACAGTGCTAACCACTGCACCACCATGCTGCCCTCGGTGAAACGTTGCTTAACAAAATCGTTTTACAGTCTTGTTAGTGTAACCTATTAACCACAACTACAGTGGAGCTGTAGGAAAAAATGTGTTTTATTAAATGAACTAAAGGTCAGACTCAGTAGGCAGACATCAAAGCTTTCTATTAGACCTGAGATCGGATTAACAGAGGAAAAATAGTCATTAGAGGGTCTGAATCGAATGGCTGAGACTGGAGCGAGTCCTGGAAAAAAAATTACTGACTTAGTATTTTTAGAGAGAAGTTCAATGTAAGTCTATCAGAGCCAGGGCTTTTTGGAGCCACCCCCAGTGGCAGTCAGCGGTATTACAACTTTAAGTTACTTCGGCATTGGCTTCATGTTGGCGCCAAGTCCCTTGCCGCTTGAGCAGTCCTTTATGCCTTCTGTAAGCCCAGCCCACATAGGCAGGTAAAAGCAGACGACCCTCCCACTCCACATACCAGGCTAAGCCCAGTATCTGCAAGGTAAACAGCAGAGCAGCACAGAGTGGATAAACAGTGGAATTATGTATTTATTATGGTATGTATGTATTTAGTTATTTATTCAAAGTTGCAGGCACAGTGCATGTTGTGCATGTTCATCGGCATTTCTGTAAATGTGCCAGTTCAGCCAGTTGGAAAATTTTCAACTGTCGTCCCTGGGCAGGTGCAACACAAAAGACAACCAAAGGATGCATAAAATACATGAAAACCCTGACAGCAATGCTGTACATGTAACAGTGCACACTTCATAAGAACGCATACAATATGGGCAATAGAGGCAATGAAAACGCAACACTTTCGTTTTGTGTTTATCTTGGTTCATGAAGTGTGTAGTTATTTTTTTGGGAATACATGAGTGAAACTGACCATCAAGACAGGATGTCATGCTCCAGTTGTCATCATGAAGATTACTCAGGACAGAAGGGCCTAGTTTCTGATGTTTTGGGTGCAGTGTACAGACTGAGCATAACAGTAAAGACAATGGCTTAAATGAAGGAGTGGTTATGGTCTCTATATAAAGGCAAGAAAAAAAATGCTGAAAAGGAATTGCAGTATTGGACCAATGCTGCACTTACCGACTGCCAACAGGAACCGCGCCTTAGGTCTTTTAGAGGCTGGAGTGAGTGCTCGTGAAGTTGCCCACTGTTTGGGCTGTAATGCATCCACTGTCACAAGGTTGCATCAACGGTATGACCAACTGGACTCTGTGAATGATCGGCCTCGTCCTGGGGCATGAAAATTGTTCTGGATATTAGATGAGGAAGAAACAGTGTTTTCATTGCCTCTCAGTGTACTTCAAAACAAGCACAACAATACATAAAACAAATGCAACACTAAAACATTATACAAAGCATGCTTCAGGTAATCCAAAAAGTTACAGAGTATGGTCACAGACTTGATTGTCTTTTAGCGATGATTTTTAATTCATCTGAATAGACTGGTATATGTCACATTCTCTGATAATTGTTGTACCATGTGTCAAAAAGCTGACTGTCCAAAGGCAGTCCTATAATACAATCTCCTCTGTCCACATACCTAGTGTATCTATCATCAGGTGTTTTCTGCTTCTGAATATATTTAGATCTCACACTCACGCCATACTTTTGGAAGATAATATTAGACAACTATGTATATAGTGTATATTTCAGTGTGCTAGTGTCAGTTGCTTGCCAGTTAGCTATCTATCTATCGAGGTGCATGTTTAATTTTTACTCCTGATAAGAAATGGCCATTATGTCAAATGGATCTTTCTGTGTATCTGCTCTGGTCTTGGCCATGACTTGGTCTCAGATTAGGTTGTTGTAACTACAACACTAGCAGCAGGCTTCAAATGCATTATTTTGGACAGGCTTCAACCAAACAATAATTCCAATCAAGTTTTCATATCAAATTGTATTTAATTAAAAAAATGACTAGCTGATTTACCAGCTAAAGATACAGATATTTTCCTCAGTTTAAAGGCCCGTGACTATTGGTTTCACATACGTACAACTCTGAATGCAAATGCCTTGTAATTGCTGGATGCGTAAAAGACTTACTTAAAAGTTGATTATACATCCATGTTGTGTTCATAATTTGGTTTCGCTGCATCCAGATGGCCCCAGGAGGATTTTAAAAAGATTAAATATTTCATAACATTCAGAGAAGATTTTGGCTTTTCGTTTGGATTACAGTCAAACAGTCAAAACCTCTGGATACTACTGTACAGCGTAGTAAAAAAGCCAAATTATATTGACCATGAGTCCATTTTTAAAAGCAAAATAAGGGGAAAACGTCCAATACTTTTGCAAGGCATTGTGTGTGTCATGTTTATATTCTGGATTTGTCCTTTGATTAAACCCAACACTGTTCTTTCTCAGCTATTGTCATTGCTGCAAAGTCATACTGAAGTCATAAAGCCTCAACTCAGCTTGATTCTCAGCCACAGCCAAGACGCAAAGCATGAAACAACAAACGAAGGAACCACATTTCAATTTGAAATCTATCACAACAGAACAAAGGATGGAACTATTTTAAACCAAAAGAGATTCAGGCGATAGCAGGTCATGTAGTGTGTTTGAAACACAAATCTTTTCCCAATAATTGTTGTAATTTTTGTCTGCTTGTCTACAGCTGCAACAGTGTGTAACACTAGATACTAAGTGGGTTTCTATCCAAATGTATTGTAAGTTTTTACCAAATTTTCAGAAAATCTGCAAAAGAAAACACAAATTCAAACTCATTTCCAGTGAGATTGGTTGGTTCTACGTCATTGATTAAACCTTTGCTACTTAGATATTGTATTTCACACAAAACATACTGCCTAAGCTGTTGATTTAAGAGCTGATAGTAAGTAAAGAGGTATTTTGACAAAAACCTGAAGCTGGACCATATAACATGGTGTCAGATTTTTCCACAGTTTGTCAAAGCGTTTGTCTAATATTTGTTTCAGCAGCTCTTCATACATGGTGGTGTTTCATGGTCGTTTCTATCTAATGTGTAATTTCTGTTTGTTTCTTGTATTAATTCAGTGAACATGGCAGTCTCCTTATTGCACATACACACAATTATTCGGTAAATTGAATTATTCAGGGGTTCCATTGCACTTATCTGCATTTACCTTTTATTGATGAACCAACTTTTCCACCTCTCACAAGCATTTTTTTTTATTCACAAATTGAAAACACAAATAAAAACTGAATGGACCCACTGCTAGCTTAGAAATACAGTCAGCTGATGTCAAAAACCAACCAGCTCCCAGCACTTCACCCAAGTACATGGGCAGGAAGGACATATTTTATAGTGAACCTTTTAGGCTAAATATATAACATGGATTATTTTTCATTTTAGCTTTAATTAGTAGCTAGATTTCATTGTGATTTGTTTTCTTTATAGTGTAGTTGTTATACAACTGAAATAATATTGTCTACATCCATAATAATAGTAAATGGTCCAGTGTGTACGATTTAGGAGGATCTAATTGCAGAAATGGAATATAATATTCATAATTATTTTTTCATTAGTCTATAATGACACTAAAATCCAAATTGTTGTGTTTTGTCTACAGAGGGAGCAGGTCTCCACCATGTCTCACCTCCATATTTTTACAGTAGTTCAGAACGGACTTCCTCTTAAACTTGTTTTTGTTGTATGACGGGTAACATCCAGCGTTAAGGTACATTATTGTCACCTACTGTGTTGAGTGTGGACCAGAGTTATCATTCCCTTAACCCTCATGTTCTGTTCATTCCAGCATAATTATCCTAGTGTTCCCAGTCAAAAATGACTGATCCACTTTAAATATTTATAAATACATAAAAATACATATAATGTTATGTTATGCCTTTTTATCAACTCAATTTTTTGTGAACATTACAGGTTTTGAACTTCTATTTGGTATCTATGGCCTGTAGGCCTCACTGACCTCAGGTCATACAACTTGTTTTTTTGTTTTTTTAGAAAAAAAGCATTATATAGATATTATTTTGACTATAACAAATACTCCATACTCCATGGAAGCCAAAGAGGTGGGCATAAGGTGTGTGCATGTGTGTGTCTGCTCAAAGACACCTGTATGTTGGCGTGTGGGAAAGGAATGTGCTTGAACTCTAGTTTATACATTAATTGTTATCTTACCCATTCATTTCTAATGAATGAACACCACGGTTCCAAGTTCAAACAAAATACACAAAATTTAATAAAAATTCTCAATGTTTATTTTGTTTGTGCAGATGCCATGTGTGAACAAAGTCATGGAACCTTATGACAAACAGATGAAATTAACGGCTATTTTAGAGAGAACTCGTAAATCAGTCAGATTTGACTGAACATAAGAGGAGGAAAAAGGCACAGAATGGAATTGTATGTCCATCATAGGAGAGTGTGAGTGGGTATTCATTTGGTTGTGATCTACAACTTCACCACTAGATGTCACTATATATTACTCACTGAACCTTTAATGAAGTATGACTGTAATGGGAATCAGTGTTTTAATTGCTATAGGAGCACATGAACAACATGCTCAGATGTGTAAAGGGGTGGCATTCCGTATGAAACCTTGTTTGAAGGTAAATAGTTAAATAAATGTTTTTCTCTGAAATTAAGATATAATATATGCAAATAGAATTCAGAAAGTACAAAAGTGATGATAATCTAGAGATAAAGCATGTCAGAAATCCTTTTTTCATCTTCTGGATGGAATATTGGGCCTGGAGCATGGCCTGAAGTTCTCATCCTTAATGGATTGAGATAATGGCTGGACAAATTGTTCCCAGGAACTGTCTTTACTCTGCCCCACTGAATTCAGGGATCCAGGGAGTAAAATAATCCGATTTTTCCTTCCTTTATCTTCCAGACTCCAGAGAAGAAGCGAGGGAGCTTTGAAATGCCATGTCTACTTGTCACGATCCCTTTTATTTACCTCCACCCATCTGTGGACCCTGCTTTAGACGCCATCCCTTTTCCAAGGGCTCACTGTCACGGCCTCAAATAAACCTGCTGGAAGTGCCAGCCCTGTTTTCCATTTTCCTGTCGTTCTTTTTTCCTCTTTTCTTCTTCCCCTGTGTTTATCAGACTCTGGCCTCTCCCAGAATGGGGAGTCTCTCATGGTGAAGTGGTAGAGTTCATGCCGAGGTTTGTGGAAATTCACCAGGTCTCTTACAAACTGTTGTGGTGAGAAAAAGCTTGAGTCTGATCATCGGGATGTGAGCCACGCCAGGCTCCCCTGTGTCAGGAATGAGTGCACAATGCGTAATAAGCACTTCTGCTGCGTGCTAAGTTGGTCCGGTCATGACATCCTTAGGCTGAGGGCTGTGCCAGCTCTCCTGTTACAAAGACAAATTGTGCATGCGGAATTTCCTGGAGAGGCTCTGAAAACGCTCCCTCAGTCTTACAGCCAGGCTCTCTGCGGGGACTTGCACTTGGGAGATTTAGGGCCATAATTTAGTCCTTGCCCTGATCTCATCCCTACAGAAATCCTACCAAATGTAGCCTAAGCCACGTAATTAGCTATGCAACAGGTTTCACAAGGAATATTGTGGATTGATGTTGGGACAGCTTCAGGGAACAACAGAACAACAAAGAATCTAATGAGAAGATAGAGCCACACCTTGGCAACCAGAAGTCAAAACAGAATGAGTGAACTTGATGAGAATCTTGGTCTCAGCTTTTTTCTCTGTTTTACCTAGTAACAGGTGAATCCTGAGTCATCAGTTCATGCTGGGTGCACTGTATGCCATTTGTCAGGTGATGTTCCATCATAACAGCAAAATGGACAAAACAAATAAAAAGACATACCTCACATTTTACTCAGACATCAGCCTCTGTTTATTTTTAGATTTGCTTTTATGTAAAATACCTATCATAGGGATGATGGTGGATGATATGTCATGTCATGTCATGTGATCTGCTTTTCAGAGGAAAATGAATCAAATTAAATCAAATAAATACCAGCACTGTCCAAACTTTTTACTCCTACTTAGCTAACATTCATTGTAAATGGCCATAGTGTCAGTGTGATTACTGTATTTTACAGAGTGTTGCATGCAGCATGTTAAAAGAGGTCTAACCTGCAGCCCATTACATAGTTGGAGACTTATTTGTAGAATTCCATACTTGTAGATTTAAGTTGCTAATTTTCCTTAACAGCCTAAAAACATTGCACCAAAAAGCCTCATGTTCACATTGACATATTTTATTCAAATGTCTCACATTTTCAATAAATCACAGTTGCATCTAATATTTGAAGTTTATCTGCCATTATTAAGTGGTTAACAAGGTTTTATGGGCAGGAAACTAGTTACAAACAAGCAAACAACACTAACAGTGAAGTAGAAAAACATTACTTACAACTTAGTTCTAATGTCCTAATGTAGCCTCTTCCTCTTTTTCCTTCTGACCAATTGTAGTAGTTTTTATCCCACATTAATAAGGGCGGAGTTAATGAGATCACTCACATTTATTTGTCTTTATCTGTCTCTCCCTAAAGGATTTCACCAGATTTTCTTATGACTTTTTATGAAACTTAGGTAGAATGTGGGTCAGGGAAGAAGCCCGAAAATATTGGCACAGATCCATAAACAAAAATGGAAGCTACTTTTTTCATGTGGTTTGAACCTGGTGGAGGTGTGCTCTCTCACACTCTCTTCTACATGTTACTAAATAAACACCACAGCAGAAGATCAGCTCATTTAATGTAGGACATCTCTGATGTGGTTTCTTCACTCATGACAGTGAGTGAAGAAAGTAAAACTATATTTCACACTATGATGATCCATCCATCTATCATTAGGTCCAGGACACAGGGGCACCACCCTTAACTATAATGATTTAACTTCAAATTGATCCATGGATCACATGCATCCTGAACCGTTGGGGAAATCCGAAGAGTTCCGATATTACACCACTAACTATTCTCAGCTGGACTCAAACAGGCTGATGGCAATGCTTTGATTTAGCTGGTCCAATGGCAGCTTTAACTGTGTGTCTTTGATAGAAAGTAAGATGCTTTCATGGGAGGTCTGACAGAGAAATATCCCTCCTGTTAATTTGGAAAATGTCAAACTTTCAAAAGACATACATTATTGATTTCCTCTATGTGAAACACCGAAGTGGAGAGCTTCAGTTTTTCTGAGCTGTTGTATTAAGCACCATGTTGGTGAATTTTGAAAGATGATGCTCTGACGTAGACAGCATAGAGGTGTGCTGCAGAGCTGACAGAAATGCTGAAGACAATACACCATCACATCTAGTTGCATGCATAGACTAAACTGGCAGGTTTTAGGATGTGGCAAATCACATTCTTTTGCAAATAGTTAAAGTTTTAAACTGGTCTCAAGGCAAATTTGTGGTGTAAATTTGATTTAAACAAATAAAAAAAGAGCACCCAGTGATGCCCTTCGATCTCTGAAGGCCCCCTGGGGGATGGTATTGCCCCTGTTGAGAAACACTATTCTAGAGGGAATACCACCAAAGGGGAAACCTGTCTGTTGTGTGTTTTAGGCAGAAAACAGGCCAAGAGGTTTCTGTGTATGTGTTTTGCCCAGAGTTTTGTCTCTCAGACAGAACTGCACCACACTAAGGGAAACCAAACCCTTGTTTAGCTTTAAAAAAAATACTGTAGCGATGTACTAAAGGGGTGCACTTATGTCCATTTATATTTATTTGAATGACAGAGGAAGGCGTTATCATACCAGATTGACAAAACACATTTCACCTGCGTTGTTCCTGGTCCTGAGGTCATTAGTAGAAAGAGCCACTGATATAATGTTACCAAATCAACAAAAGAAATCAAGCAGAGGATTTACTTTCACATAAAGTCATAAGGCTTTGTTCCAAAATGTACATGAAATACTATAAATCTTCAGCTCAATGACATTCAAATTCAAACTCAAAGGGTTTTTACTGCTTCTATAGCCGATACAGACAGCGTTTAATGTTTCCTCTATATTACTGATATTAAAAAAAACAATAGACTACCCATAGCCTTCCCACCATATAGAATACATTT